>JAUBNZ010001794.1:0-10453 GCA_032355485.1 Bonnemaisonia californica | reverse complement strand
GGAATTTTCGATTGACAGGCTGTCCTTGCGAAGGGGTGACCTTGATGATGGTGTCGTCCCATGGGTGGGGACGACGAGGAGATGGGTCTGGGGGGATGAAACTCGAGCCCCGGGGAGCCAACCGAGCGATCTAACCTATTCTGTTTCCCCCGGCTTCGGGGAGAACGCAGATGAAGGCGTGGAGTTGCTGTTGCACAAGAACGTAGATTCAGGGGGGGGCTCGCGTACCCGTTATTCTTAGGGTCACTCCGATAAGCGGAGTGATATTTATACGCGGCTTTTGATAATTAACCCCTTAAATTATTTCTACATAATAAACTCACCATAGCCTCGGTCAGCCAATTAGCGGCTATCTCCAAGCCCGCTGAGGGTTATTGGGTGGCCCAAGATTCGTCGGGCACCCATGCCGGGTGGCCGATTTGTTATCTCGTTACAAATAAGCAAACTTTAGACCACCCATAGAGGTGGCGGTTGTAGGTCCCTTATCCTACCCATTTAATGGTTAGGATATAAATGGGTTACCCAGTACTCTCTTATGAGAGTGGGTGATAAGCCAATTTCATCAGAGTCAGAACTTTTAAGTAAATATCTATCAGGGAGTGGCGCCGTATCTCCAATTATCCCTAGTCCACTTTCCCATCGCTCATACTTCCAATATCCCGTAGAGATCCATTTGCAGAATCCAGGGCGTTGCCACACGTATAGATCTTACGCGTCTGCACCCTTATTTCAGTTATTCTCGTGGTCGGGGAAGGTGTGTCACGAGCTTGAAGAGAGGGACCGCTCGAGGAGGGTGTGTCAAATTTCATCAGAATTATGCGTCGCCGTTGCAGATGCGCTGATGGATTGCTGGTGATGGTGATAGAGGGTTCACAATCAATACCATTACTGTAATCGATACTGCCTCGAGGATACTGGGATGAGGCACGGGCATCAACATTAACCAGAGGTAACGTAAAGATGGCACAATTCTGTTTGTATTGATTCGCTGAGAACGGCTCTCATGCTCAATTTCATCAGCGAGTAAAGGCGCTGAAACAATAGTATGATGATTAAGAGGAGTCGTACAGGGCGGTTGTCGTTCAGCAATTCCATCTGGAAGCTCGCGAAGAGGGGAGGAGCGATCAGCGAGCGAGTGGGCGCCGGGAGTGACGTCCAGGAAAAGCGAGGGTCACGTTTGCACCGTTGCATGGGAGAGTGTGGGTGATGCTACCAGATTTTATCAAAAAAATATAGTTATGAAATTTCGTCACGCAGAGACCAGCGGGTTATACTTATGAGCGCCAGTGTAAGTAACCGTTACTGTTCCTGTGACAAACTGTTGCGAGGTGTAGGGTTGGCAACTTGGAACAACTTTTCTCACCCATCATGTATCATGACACCCTCACACAGCCACCACACGCTACCGGCACACAAAAACGCACACAGTAAGATACTCCGCCTCCATCATCTCAGGCGCAACGGGATGGTCTGCAGCAGCGCCAAAGGTCTTAACAAGGGCGACATCGCGCCCAAGCTCCGCGCCAGCGCGTCGCACCGTCTCGACAAATAGCGAACGTTCGCGAGTCATAGCGGCCGAGCACGTGCACGTGCATAGCAGCCCGCCGGGGCGCACCATATCCATTGCACTGCGGTTGAACCCACGGTACTTGTGCTGCGCCCGCACGAGCGCCTTGGCGTTTGGTGCTAGTTTTGGTGGGTCGAGTATCACCATGTCAAAGGTTCCTGCTTGTTCTTGCGTGCTCTGCAGGTGCTTTACTACATCGGCGTGTATGAACGATACGCGCGTTGAGACGTTGTTTAGGGCTGCGTTGCGCTGGCCCATTGCTATTGCTCGGTGGCTTGAGTCTACGGCTGTTACCGTTGTTTGCGCACTGCCGAGCGCTGCGTTAATTGCGAAACCACCTGTGTAACAGAATAGGTCTAACACCTTGGTGTCGCCTTTGCGCTGCTCAATTAGATACCGGATGAACGCCCTGTTTTCCCTTTGGTCTGCGTAGTGTCCTGTCTTCTGCCCTCGTATTAGAGCGTGCCGAGATATGCCGTACTGCACTCCTCCTTCCTTTACAACCACAACGGAATCGTCCTCCTCGATGTCCTCTCCATCATCACCACCCACTTTTTCGCCAGCCACCTCTGCGCTAGCCGTCTCTGCACCAGCTTCCTCTTCCATCTCCTTCTCCTTCTCCTTCTCCTTCTCATATCCATCCTGGCGCAGACGCTCAATGTTCCGTCTCCAGACCACTTCGTCACACTCCGGTGCAATCTTCGCCAACCCGCGCCGAATCTCCTGCTCATACCGTTCGCACCAAATAGCCGAGCTAGAAACAACCAAACATTGACCAACTCTGTCCACCACAAGTCCACTAAGCCTATCGCCCTCCCCATTCACCAGCCGATACGTAGTAGTAGCCTCACTAGGCAACCCAATCGTACAACGCAACGCCTCAGCCTCCAACAGCCTCCCATGAATTTCCTCTTCAAAATCCCACGGCACCGCAAACGGAACATGTCCACGCGCGCCTTCGGCCCCCCGCGATGCGACCACATGGCGCAGAATGCGCACACGAAACATGCTATGCGGATTGAAAAAACCCAACCCAATGCACGCAAAATTGCCATCGCACACAACAACAGGATCGCATGCAGAGATACGCGCGCCCGGCGGCGGGATGCATCGCTCGACCGCGCCCGCGAACACCATGGGATTGCGGTCCTCACGGAACAGCCGTGCCTTGCCGCGCTTAAGTACAACTACGCCCAGACCCGCCTCCAGCAGCCGATCGATCGTTTGGTGCGGCGCTGCCGCAGGTGCCGCCTGCGCTATCTGCACGCGGGAGTGCGTGCGGCTACATGGCTGCCGACGCGCGCGCGGCAGCGCATGCCGGTGCGGCGATCGCCGCAGCAGCGAGGTTCCCAGGATGCCCGTGTGGAAGAGGAAGGCATGCATTGCGGACGTGGGCGCAGGACTGATGGAGGGAGTATGTCTTCGGTGGATGGAAGTCTCTGGATCGAAGGCCGGTGCACATGACCATCGTGGCCTGACCTCACCGCCCTTTTGATACACGTGTGCGGAAACGAGCCGTGCTGTATCCCCACCGACCGGCGAGCTGCACATGGAACACCTATGACACGATTTGTCCCTAGACGCAGTCTGCGAACAAATAGACAAAAAAGGTCAACTCCGGTTTTCAGTAACCAATAATATATGCACAATTGGAATGTAGAAATGAGTACTAATACTCAAAAACCCTTTAAATGACCCTATGCGTGAGGAATAAATACGACGGTGGGTGCGTTCTACTCGTTCTCGTTCTCGTTCGATATCTTAGCGGCGCTGGTATTCCACCCCTAAAGCGAACCATAGCAGCAATAAAGAGGCTCAGCGAAGAAATCGCTGTCTCAGACCCGGACGGACTGGTCTCGAGCAGTTCAAAACAAGAGAATGACGATTACAAGCCAGGGGTGAGTAGCAATTCAGGCGTACAAACTGCGGTATGTGCGTCTTGTGGGTTATGGACGATACTCTTTAAAATAAATCAATCAATCAATCACATCACATCACATCACATAAGAGCGTCTTCATCCACAGACCTCAAGATATTCTGTTCTTGTACGTGTACGCATGTCATACGTTGCAAACGAGTAGCATTAAAAAAAGGGTAATAGCCCAGATTAGGAACGGGGATTAGAAGGGTATTCACATTTATCTCACTAGTTAAAAGGACTGAAAACTCTGTCACCCACCCCCAAACTCACTCAATGTACTCAGCCACTCCACTAACCTTCTGAACTTAGAGATTGCGCGATTCAATTTGGTGATTAAGGTTAGCTTCCAAAGCTAGCTTATCATGGGCTGTTTGAGTAAAGTATGGGGCATAGAGATATACTGTACGTGACATAAAATATCTGCAGTACATATACAGTACATAAAAAAATTCCATTTAATTGATTTCCCGTCCTTTTATATATGTTTATGGAAGCTATATTAGAGCTACTGATGGTCTAAATTTAAATCGTTACTAAATTAGCATGTTCCAATAATTTTACTACACAACTAAAGGTAGGCTGATCTTTTAACCCATACCACTGGAGATGCTCTAGAGTGTCTCCAGTGGTTTCTGTTAAGAAAAACGTTTTGTCTTCGGTTCTATTTACAGTGCTGTAACACAATAATACTGTCCTACCGTGCGTTATGTACCCATATATGCCGTAGATACAGGAACTCATATATATTGTACCTTGAAATAGGTCATCTTGCTTCTTATTTTTTTCTTAATGTGAATCACAATACTGTAATGCAAGGTGCAATGGGTCTATTTCGCTATTTGTACAGTGACATCCCTCGAAATAGAAATAGAAATTGGGGTGCAGTTTCTTCGCTGATATGTTAATTCTAACTAGAAAAAAACGCCAGCAATGCCGATGACAAACACCCAATCAATAGTGTCGTTGTTTGACTCTCTGGTTCAAGTCTGACTCGTTTCATTGCTATAGACTAATACGCATATGCATGCTGAGCTTACCAGAATAATATTATGTGAAATTCTGAATGCGGATGGTAGAGGTAAACCTTCTCTACCAGCGCTTTTTTGCAATAATGACCATCCACGGTGGCTCTCCTTTTCCAGTCATGAACCCCCAGTCATTCAAGTATTGCGAAAAATAACAAAAGCCTGCTATGTAGACAGAATTCGCAAATGAAAACAAAGTCCACCATCGCAATCTTCTGTCTTCTGTACATGAGCTCCCAACCAGTCTCTCAATCGCAGCTTTGAACCATGCTGACGTTCAAGAAGGGCATCCTGTATATCGTAGAGAGGGAGAGAGAAAATAACGAAGGGTTTGTATCCACAAGGTTTTTCCAATTGGATGCATGTATTAAATCCATGGCAATTCGAATCTTGATTTTATATGGCCACCCTTCCAGGATTTGACAGCACATACCGTTAAGATACTAACGAATACTATGCAAATTTATTGGCGGGTATAGTTGTGAGATTAATCTCTCCAAAAATCCCCCGTCCACAAGATTTTAGGTTGAATAGGGCTCATACCTGTTTCTCGCATTGAGATATCAAAACAAAGAAATAATAGTGCTCTGCTCTGGTATAGTAGGACACTCTCTTACTGTTTTATATATTGTTACATTTTGTTCTCTGTACAAAACTATATAAACTCTCTGGTTGGATACCATGCTACGTAGCAGCAGCTATACCCAAAATTGACCAATGACAGCATCAGGATGAATGTTTTCCGTCTTTTATGTTTACCATTACTGCTTAATCCAATTCCACGGGGAAGCTCAAACAAACCTCTTGGAATAGGATTGGTTATACCCTGGGAAGACGGTTGGAGATATACCCCGGTCCCCGGGGACTTCTAAATGTGATGCATGTCTTTGTTTGTTTCGTTCTATTCCGTGTCGCGCATATCTCGAATTCAATTCTCTCAGCCTACCCTGTGACGAAGCTTTGCTTGCTGCGTCATCGGCCTGGTGACTATTATTCTTTATTGATGATTCCCTTTAAAACCAGCTCTAGTGCCTCCAAGTGGCAGTGATTTCACCCAAAAGACATCCTTGGTAGAACTTCTTCTCAAAACCAGATCAACCCCACTCTCAAAATAACATATAAACCCCCGCCGCCCGCCCCATATCCACCCACTCTTACCCCTCTCATTCAACAGTATCAGCGTTCATTAACCTTCCCCCATGAAGCTCCTCCCTCCAATCCTCCTTTTCGTCCTGTTACACAAGGGTAACTCCGCCCATCCCTATGAGAACCTCATTCCTAACTTCAACAAGGTCATTCAGAGGGTTACAGATACCCCCTGTGAGAACCCTGGTCTTGACGGCTGCGACGTAGAGAAGCCAACGGACCCATTTCATCTTGATTTCCTCTCTATGGGAAAGGTCTGGTCACATCAACTGTGTATGCACGACTCTGATGGTGATGGGCTAACTAACGGTGAAGAGCTGGGTGACCCATGCTGTGAGTGGTCCGCTGATAGCCCCAAGCCATTGAGAGACAACCAGCTCTCGCATCCCGGCCTGGCTGAAGAGGACGGCGCTCGGCTGGCACCGACCTGTCGCCAGTTTCGTTCTTGTCCGAGAAACTGTCGAACTGGCCGTAACGGTAGGAGAATTGCCGCTGATGAGTGTCGAAGAAGGAGGGCATTTTGCAGGGTCGAGCGGTGCAGTGATGGAAGAAGGGGAAGATTCGACCGGAGAGAAGGTCGCGGAACAACGTCCTGGGTGCTGTGCCGCCTGATTCTCCAGGAACATCGAACATTCCTGTGAAGCTCAGGAGCCGCAACAGCTTCGAGACCTCTCCCGACTCAGGGAGAGAGTTTTCTGGTTTCCCACAAACCCGAGTGTTCACGGTCCCGTGATTCCACCTGGAGGAGTCGCTCTACCAACACCGTCCGCCTACCGGAATGCTATGGACCCTTGTAGACTCTCCCGTCCTCCAGGGGATACCAATACTACAAGAAACTATTAGAGCTAATTTGTAGGTTACTGATGGTTCCCTGCAGCGAAATTTTCCCTGACATTGCAGCGCAGCAGTAGCTTGTCCACATTACTCCTTTACGCACACCTGCAATTCAATCCCGGTATATCCAATCCAACAGCTTTGACGTCCCTACACTACCCTTCAGGCACCAGTTACCACATTTCCATCTAAAGCATGCACCAAGATCCGCACGAACGTACAAGTCCAAACGCTCGAGTAAGCGAATGACTATTGGACAGCTCCCATCCAGTTGGTAAGGACACAGACCCATAAACATTTACTCAGAGGAAATTCACCTAACCTTTCCAACGACTAGTAAACACTGTGTTCATATGGGCCATCATCACGATCTACATACCAGAACGGGCCTACCAGGTGTCTCTTTAATAGAATGAGTACTCGAAGTACCCTGATTAAAAGCTAGAGCCGGGGACGAAGCGACTAATTGTGCAACACCCGAGCATTCCAGGTCATCGCAGCACTGCTCCCCGTCTACATGTTGGATTCCACAGGATATTTGCATCCTTTGAATCTCTAGAACATCCTCAAACTATTTCCCCTAGATGCGATTTTAGGATAGCATTAAAGGCGTAGACCTGAAATGCCATGCTAAGTGGGTTTTCCAGCGGTTCCCAGCGGCCCAGCTTCAAATCCGGGGATAGGCGGCCCTTTGTCGGAGCGCCCTCGAAAAAGGGCGTCTGGAAATACTACAATTCGAGACGGAACAGGATTTCACTAAAGAACTCGGAAATGACGTTTGGTGCATCACCCAGGGCAGGATACGCAGAAGAACCAGCTGCAGGAAGGGGGCGGGCGGGGGCGGGGACAGGATGTGGCGGGTCATCCAACGGAACCGCTGAGCAAAGACAAAGCGAATATGGATAACCGAAACCAAGGCCGGTAGGAGCTCGGAGTAGTACACCTCCACAGCTGCTCTTAGAGCAGAACTCGGCGATGGGTACAAGGAAGCTTGCAAGCTTGAGGGTGTCTTACTGGTGCAATTTCAGTGTGATTGCCCCAGAATAAACATGGGGCGGAAAATGTCTTCTCTGAAGTTCAACTGGAAGAAAAAATGTCTTCGCTAAAGTTCAAGTGAAATTTGTTACCTTCGGAGAGCTTTTCTAGATAAGCCGTTCTATCACAAAAACGCCGCGGTGAACAGGCGAACAAAAATTGTTAAGTTTCCCCCTTGATAGATACTAGTGTGCAATGAGATCTTTAATGAGGATATCTTTACATACGACGCCCCTCTCCACCCTCGAATTTAAGAGCTTGTCGTATTAAGTACAAAACTTTGAGAGGAAAAATTGCAAGAAATCAAGCGATGTAATCCCTGTTGTATTGAAGAACACAAACTGCACCGCAGCACTTCTGCCTTCTTTAGCAAACTATTCTTACTCGGGAAAGTATTCTACTCGACATCCAGCTTAGGTTCAGATTTTGCGAAAATAAATCCTCAACAATGGCAGGAGAAAGCTTTGTTATGTCTGTCGTGACTATGCGGTTCACAGCGGAGAAGTGGCGCTCGCAGCAGCAAGAAGACGCTGGTTTCGCATACAGTCTAAGCGCTACCTCCTTCAGCTCAGGGTACGTCTTTGTGTTCGAAAGCCACCATCTAACTACGCCACTGTCTTCTGAATGCATCTGATCAGCGGAGTCGTAAATGGGGTCGCAGGTGAGATACTGTGCCAATTCTTCTCCTCTGTCCTCACCGATAGTAGTAAATTATAGTACAGATCCTAGAGGGAAATCTATAACAGAAGAACCTTCCGTAGCAAACTTCTTCTCACCTCGATCAGATTCCAGATCCATGAAAACGGAGAAACTCCTTTCCACCCGTTTTTTGCTAGTACATGTCTTCCCCATCATTCCCCCAATGAATTTTTCATATCCTCATATATTCCGCCTGCTTCAAAGAGTCTTTCACAAAAGAAATACTGCGTAGCCTTGGGTGTAGCATGCTACCAGAAAACTCTATACCTTACATTTCAATATCGCCCAGGCATTCCAAGATGACAGAGCATAGACTTCTTGTTAATGGGCTTGCAAACTTCTTAGTGCCGCTCTTCGCTGCTAGTGGAGATATAGGAACTGGTTCTAGATTCAGAGTACTGAGAAGCACGTTTTGCAGTGTTCCAGACGAGGCATCCCCGATTCATTGTGATCCTCTCCGCTGCTTCCATACATGTCTTCATCTTGCGAATTGAGTCGCAAGATAAAACATTTCTTCGAGTACTGGGAAGCAAACAACGCCACGCTCTATTCTGACTGTATCGAGGTCCGCTGCTGTTTCCTTAGCGGGTCTGGAATCACTCTCAGCGATGATTCCGAGGGCTGCTGCTCCAGATTTTTGAGGAACTGTTCTATGACGGTGTGCGTTGTACCAAACCGAGTCTCCACTTCCAGCAAAAGGCCACTGCCTTTACCGAGATTTTTTCAAGCTGGATTGCTTAAAAATGTGCCCAATCAACTTGAGAGCCGCTAGGCTTGTTGAGATACTGGAAGGATCCCCTGAAGCAGAAATCTTCTTCTCAGAGAGTGCCATCTTCATTCAGGTGTTGAGTTGGTGGGATATGCAGTCAATACACTTCTCCGAGAACGGTATTCTCTTGCTGCTACTCGAAGGTCCCACAACACAAGGCATAGTGCCAGAAATTTCTGTAACAAACGTAAAACAATCCATCATGTGATCGAAATCAATACCGAAATTTGGCGCAAGCGCGTGCTCCAGTAAATCATGAATTGAAACAGTAGTCTCGGGACCCATCTTTTACTCCATTAGTGGGGCTTTTGATACTATTTTGATCCCATGGTGTCCTGTCAGAACGTGAGGTGCCCAAATGGGGAAATAATGCACTACAAAGTCATACTTTTTTGCACCGGAGGGAATGATTGAGACTGTTGCTTTTCATCCCGCCCCCGGTCAGTAACATTTTCGCGATGGAAGAGTTCTTGAACTTCTTTCCAAGGGAAGATACTAACTTTACAATGTTTCGTGAAGCAGTAGTAGCACCTTGCAAGATATATTCAAAGTCAACACTCTCGTCCATAGCAGAGTGATAGCCAACCTTGAAAATAGATTTTCCGAGAAGAAAAGACCAGGCCTACCGCAAAAATTAAACAGAAGTAGATCTTACAAAACCGCTTAGGCTGCTGCTTCCGAAATCTTAGATTTTTCCCTCACTCCTAACCTGATCGGAGCAGAAAGGACAGCCTAGGATTTATGTCTGCTATGTGTCTTGGTATGCCTCCCCAGGGAACTAGTCCCGCCGTTTACGATGTAAAATGGTTTAAGTGCTTCGTAAACTGGACATGAAACAGAGGCTGCAAACCTGCAGACCAACAACCCGGCATCGGACATTGAATTACGGTGGAAAAGTACATCGCACCCAGCGTAATAATCTAATCACAAGTGATGCGTTTTTTATATTCTTCGTGCAGTACGAGAACATAAGAGCCAAGTTTACATGTTGACAGTCTGTACACCACTTCCACGGCACTCTCTCGGGACGTGATTCGAGCTGTCGTGAACCCCTTCATTGGCTGGTTTTGATTCGCTTAGAAGATGTCAGAATCGATGTTGATGGTGTCAGCGACGGTGGCATAAGCACAAGCGCTTTTCGAGGGAGATCCATTCGACAAAGTGCTCCCAATAAGTCGTTTCGCTTTTGGTACTTTGCTGTGAGGGACGTGCACTTGGATCTAGGAGCCATTCGGGATGAGGAAACTGTGGGCGCAGAGGAGAGCGTCTGCGGTGCTTCAGAGATCGCCGAGCTTGGACCTGGAGCTCGTCTCTGTGAGTTCGATTTCTGACTCAGAACTTCTGAGCCTGAAGAGATGCAGATTGCAGATCCCAGCGAATGTGTGTGTGTGTGTGTGTGTGTGTGAGAGAGAGAGAGAGAGAGAGAGAGAGAGAGAGAGAGAGAGAGAGAGAGAGA
>JAUBNZ010001793.1:0-10455 GCA_032355485.1 Bonnemaisonia californica | reverse complement strand
AACACCATGTTGGATATTCAAGGACTAGCGGATATCGGTGTTACGAATGTAGATCCAAGTAATTTATGGGCAATGGATAATATTGAACATATTGATGAGCTAAATAGGGTTGCTATTTTAGCGGCAAAAAAGAAAGTTAAAATAGAACATTTTAAAGGCTTTTATTAAGCAGCGGTTATTTTCATTGCGATAAATATTAGTTAATCCATAATATACTTTTCAGCTAAAGTGCGAAGAGTAGAATAATCAGGGCTAGTTAAAAATTTTAGGTGATAAACCAGTTGTTTTGCAGCAATATCATGTGGCTGACCTGCATAATATTTTTCAGTAAATAACTTGTGATAGCAGGATTCTGCTTGAGCTATGTTATTTGCTAATAATTGAGCTTCAGCTAAAGTTGCCAGATCCCAATAGTCCATTTGGTTAGTGGGAACCTTTAAGACAGTCATTAATATTTTTTGACGGCTGTGATATTGAATAATAATGCTAGATGCAATTTCTTTACTTGTTTCATTTTCACCAATCCATAATAAATAAGCAGCCGCATTAATACCTAAATATGTATTACGTTCCTTAGATTGTAACCAACCTTTTTTATATAACTTTCCCCAAGTCTGTAACTTACTCTCATCACCCGTTTGCCACATTTTTTTATAAACACCGGCAAGTATCCCAATTGTTTCGTCGTCATTCGGAAACTTCTTAAGCAATGATCTTAATATTTGTTCTGCTTTTGTTAACTGGTTAGTTCGGCTTAGCAATAGTCCCTTCAGTTGCAATAACCTCAAGTCATTTGGGTGACCTTTTAGAGATGTTTGTAAATATTTAGTTGCTGCAGTGAATTCTTTTTTGTTGATTAACTCTTCACAAATAACCGCTGAAAAAATGGGCTGCTTTAAGAGTAGTGATTCTTCTTTATTAGTTAATTCATGAAAATTTTTATGCGCTAGCCATTCGTTTACCCAAAGGAGCTGCGTGTTTATTTCATTTTTATCATCTGAATATAAAGTAAAGTGTTCTTGATTATTATCAACTAACTGTGATTTGTTGATTAACCAATCTAACCAACTATTTAGTAGAATAACCGCAATAATTCCGTCATTTATTTCTGTTGGTTTAAGAATATGCCTAAATTGATTAGCCAGCCTGCGAAGCCCGTGAGCCCAATGTCTTGTGACTAAATCTAAAAGATTATAATCATTGATATGCTCGATATTTGAAAATACATTGTTATTCGGCTTTTCTCCTAAAACATCTACGCAGTAATTAGATGTTGCTTCTAATATTCTGCCTGAGTAAAAAACAATGGCTTCGATTGCATTGCTATCGATTACTTTTTTTAGTTGCTCCAAATCATTTCTCAGAGAGAAATTTTCGCAATCAAATTGTTTTAATGCATCATGCTTCATCATTCTACTCTTGTGACATTATTGTAGTTATTTTAGCTAAAATACTTGTTGGCTTATTGCCATCGTTCTCAACATAAGCATGGTATACGATATGGCCTAATGCTCTATTGGTTATGGGCTTTATTACTACATCGTTATGCTTCCCATATATTCTATTATCTAAGTCAATTTGTAGCTTGTTTTCTTTAAGCGGAGCGGGTAGTTTATCGATGAAAGTTATCAATTGATCTAATGTTGAAATATAAATGGTATCAAGTAATGTAACTTGAATTTTCAATTCTACGGTATCTAATTTTTGATCATTTAAAAAAGAAGTAATACGTTTAGCTTGTTTCGAGGGAACATACTTTGATTCAAACCCTAACTTTTGCCAGCGAAGTAAGTCAGGGAAAGTACCCGCAAGGCTTTGTGTTTTTTCTTCATCCCATATAGCAAGTTGAAGGGGTTTATCTTGTAATAATGAAGTTGAGGTAAATAAGCATAATCCCATTGCTATTTCAGAGCACAAAGCAAATGATATGTTTTCATCTATTGGTTTTTGTTGAAATACCTGAGTGATCGATGTTGCTCGTTGAAATAATAACTCGAAACGTTCTCGCCAATTATCTTTGGCGCTATCAACAGATAAGGCGATAAATGTTTTTTCGTCAAAGGGCAGCACAATATGTATGTCGCCATCATTTTCAATATCCGCCTCACAAATGAGTATGTCTGCCCCTGCTGCTAATGAGCCGTAGCATGCGCCAATACGGTTTTTTGATACATATTCAGTAACCAGATTTTTAACTTTTATTTCATTTTTCTTAGGAAAACGGCCTGATTCTGAAATGATATGCCCACAAAAGTGAGCGTGTTTATTTTTCATCGTTTTCATCACTGTCAGATGACGAGGAAAATATACCACTTGTTGTAATGACCATAATACTAAGAACGATCAACACGCAGACAAAAATAATAATTGAAGCAATATTATTAGTACTCTCATCAAATATAATTTGATGGAAGTTTAAGCCCCAAAGGTCTACCCAGCCAATAATAACGGCAAATAAAGAACCTATTACTCCGAACAGTTTTAGTCTTTGTTGTTGTTGTTGACTTACTTGATCAGAAATATACAGTTCTATTTCTTGAGTGTCGGTTGATGTTTCTAATAAAATCCGCTCAATTTCCAAGGCTTTTTTATTGGTATCACAAAATAAATTATGGTTTGTATTACTGCTTATTTGGCTATATCGAAAGTTAAGTCGAAAATCATAAAGTTTAGTTCTAAAGTTTCTAAGTTTGGTTAGATTTTTTTCCGTAGGATTTCTCATATCCACACGTTCAGTATCCGGTGTGTTTGTTGCCATTTCTCGTAAAAAAATATATTCAGCGTAAGTCAGTAATATCAGTATTGCGTACGCTTGAGGGATAGCAGAACGATGAAAGTTTTTAATAGATTCAGGTACGGCTCCATCATATACGGAATAGTCAATATAACTAGCAGCACCTTCTAGGCTAAATGCATGCGTAATTGGTAAAAATGGTTCAAAATAGTCAATTTGTTGATCAGTATTCTCAGGTAAATACAATTCGTTGTATTTTCTCGATAATCTGAAAAGATAATTTTTTCTCTCTGTGTATTCGAGCTTGTGCTCGGTAGCTATGTAACTGTAGCTATAAGTATTTTTATGATCTTTTGTTTTATGTAAGTTTATCGATTGTCCAAGGCCAACGGGCAATAACATATCAACAAGGTCAGACAATCCCTGAGTTTTGGTATCTGTTGTCCAATTTATTGTAGGAGATTGATGGTCATTACTGTTTCTTGAAATAATGTAATTGATTTCTTGAAACTCTTCGAGTTCGGTAATGCCGATACCACCTTGTTGAGGTTGTTTAAATGATACATCGACAACCATCATTCCCACGCCCATGTTTAAGCTGTAAAACCAAACACTATTAAACATTAATGGGTATCCTTTACCATTAATGGGTGGGGTGATTCCTTTATCATGTAATCGTTGTATGGCAGACTTTTTTAAATCAATACTTAAGCCTGTTCCTAAAGAGTTTGGTGTACCGCAATTTAGTACTCTGATAGCGTCATCTGAAAGTTTTACAGGCGACAGACCGAAAAAACCATCGGTTGTTGAGGTTTGCTCAAGCCCATTAACTAATTTATTTCCAAACTCATGAATTCGTTTATCGAACAGGCAATGTTTTGATTGCCAAAGATTTGAACCTAAAAAACTAGGATGGACATCTTTGTTTAAAAAGCCTGATTGGTTAATTAAATCGTCAACTTTTAAATCTTCGAGTTTTTTTGAAAAATCAACATATTTTGAAGGTTGTGCATCGGAATTAAATGTATAAGGGAAATATAAACGAATTGAATGAACGGTCTCTGTCAACATGTCTATTGTCATATGAATTAACTTAAGGTTAGTCTAGAATAGTCGATACGAAATTACATGGCAATTATCTATTTTTGTTATAAAAAGTTGTTGTTGTGCTATTTGATGTCATTAAAGTGTTAAAACTGCTTTCTTCAGAGATTTTAGGGTATTTTATGCAGAATCAAGTTGATAATAACTCAAAACAAAAAACATGTTGGTATGAAAAAGCACTTGAACAGTCTTTAGCCCCAATGACACTTAGGCTTGGCTTTTTGACTCCCGCCGCCAATAAAAAAAATAATGATAGAGCAAAACATCAAAATTCAATAGATGATTTAATTAAGTTTATTAGCACAAACATGAACTCTTTATCGAATGACGTTATTGCAAAAAGAATTTATGCTCCAACCCCTCCAATAGTTCGATTTGTATCAGAAAAGTTAATTGAAATTGAACCTTTAAAAAGTGTCAAATTTGAAAACCTTTTAATATCACAACAGCATGAGCAAGGTTTTGATAAAACCGATAAACCGGAAAATTTATCTAATACAAATCATCAACACTCCATTGCCTATTCACCTAAAGTTCTCAAAGAAAATGTGAAAGAGCACTTTGTTTCAAAAAAAATTATTGAGCAGTCAGATGTTATTATCGTTAATGGCATAGGGGTAACTGATGAATTTCTTGATGACTATATAGCACAAGCAATATCTGTCAGCGCTAATCCATGTTTTGTCATATACCGTGATGATAAAAAGTTTGATTTCATTCAGGCCATCAGTGCAAAAACAGAACATGTGGCGAGCTATGACATATTACTTAGTAAGCTTGTTATTGAAATTAAAGAAATTTTACTTTTTGATTCATTGCTCAACGAAAGCTCTACTAATGATGTTTATCAAGGAAATTCTGCCCTAGATAGAATTACTGAATATAATTCAGAAAATGTGCTTAGCTATCAGCAATGTGAAGCTGACTTTGATTGCCAAGGCCCAATTACTAGCGCTAACTCTTCATTCCGTTGGCAAAATATTTTTAAGTCCTTTGTAAACATTTTGGCGACTAAATCAGAAACTAAAAGTAAATGTAAATCTGATATTAATGAGCATAAAGATAAAAGCGACAAAGCAGGCGTATCAAATTTATCTCACCAAAAAAACAGTGATAATTGTCATAAATTATTTGCTCAATTTTTACGTGCTGATCAATTAGCAATTTATTACGCTAATGCTCATAGAAGTTCATTTATCATCATATATTGGCTTGGCGCATTTGCTTTAATTAATGCTGTCATCGCGATTGGTTTTTCAACAGTGGGTTGGTTAGCTCTTACCTCAGCCATTTTAGAGTTTTTAGCTTTAGTTTCTATCTATTGTGTTTATCGAAATGATCATAACAAGAAGTATCATATAAAGTGGTTAGAGTATCGTAGCCTTGCAGAGATGCTCCGAATGGCTCCTCAACTCAATAGTTTAGGTATGCCTATATCAGCAGAGGGCTTCGAACGACATAGAATAGACCGTGACCATGAGGTTCTTGACAGCCATAGTGTAGGGCGGACTTGGTTAATAATTTATACAGAATCACTGATGAGATCTATTACTTTCGATCAAGTGGTTATTAATCAACAAAACCTAACATCAGCTAAAAACTATTTGAAAGATACCCTTATCAAAGGGCAAATTGCTTACCATCAAAATAACGCTAAAAAAATGCGTGTCGTGGGGCATAACTTAGGTAGTATCAGTTATATTTTGTTCATTTTAGCCTTTACTTTTGTTTCTGGAAAACTAATAACTAAATTACTTGCTGCATTAAATCTTGGTATTGATTATCAATTACTCAGTCATATTGGCCATGGATTAGGAGTTTTAGCCGCAATTTGTCCTATGCTTGGCTCTGCTGCTTTTGCCATAAGAAATCATGCTGAATTTGATATCTCTTCACAAAGATCATTGGCAATGCAAAAGCAACTCAAGAAGCAGTATGCGAATATGCAAGATATGGAGCAATTAACTGATTACGAAACATTGGTAGAGTATTCAATTCAGACATCAATTGTTATGCAGGCAGAAACAGCTGATTGGTTAGATATATATCAAGTGAAAGAAACAGAGCCTGCTTGATATTAAAGCCAATAAAAAGAAAGCCACTAATTACAATAAAAATAACGGGAACTACAATTCATGCTATTAAAAATTACTAATATTATTGGTCCGATGGAGAAACAAACGTATGTGTTTGAGCAAGAGCAATCAATAACAATAGGTCGGGATCCCAAATTATGTCAAATTACCTACCCAGCAGACTTTACTAGCATAGGACGCCAGCATTTAGAAATAGTTGAAGATGTTGGCCGTTATGAATTACGAGTTAATACTAAAAATCCCGTATATTTGGATGGTGAACTAGCACAAGACGATATTGAGTTGCCTGACTCGTGTGTCATCGCTTTGGGTGTCAAAAATGGCCCTAGTTTTAAAATAGAGTTATCTGATGATGATGCCTTGCCTCAAACAGTTGACTACGGTGAGCAAATTGAGATTCATCAAAGAGTTAATAAAAGTAAAAAATGGATACAAGTAGCGTTATTCTTAATTGTTCTAGTTAGTGGAGGTTTTGGTTGGAATGCATGGAATATTAACCAGCAACTAGAAGTAACCAATAATGCAGTTGGGAAAAAGTTTGATGAAATTTATCAAGAACTTGAATCTAATATTGGTTCGTTAGCTCATAAGGCTAGTAGCTCTGTTTATTTAGTCCTAATTAAAAATGAAGATGGCGAAACGCCAATTGGAACAGCATGGGTTGCTAGAGATGATGCTTTGGCTACTAATTCGCATGTAGCAGAAGTTTTTCATGAAATTTCTAACCAAAGCAATAATCAATTTATTGTGAGATCTATTGTTCAACCATATAAAGAGCATGTGATCACTAAAGTTGCGTTACACCCTGGTTATACTGATTTTGAAGAGGCATGGGTTAAAGAATCACCAAAAACTATTGAAGCAACAGGAGATGTGACTAATATTGAATATATTCCCGCCTATGATGTGGCCTTATTATATCCAGAATCTTCTTCTGGTTTAGCTACGCCATTAAAGATTGCTTCAGAAAGTAGCTTAAGGAATTTAACTTCTGGAGAAGAGGTTGCGTATATAGGCTTTCCAATGGAAGGTGTTTTTCAACAAGCATTTGTTGAACCAACGCCTCAAATTCAGGTTGCTAATATAACTTCTATCACTGACTTTTTTCGTGGACAGCCGTTATTTGATTCAGCGCAGCTTATTCAACACTCTTTACCAGCAACAGGTGGCGCGAGCGGTTCACCTATAATCAATAGTAGAGGGGAGGTTATTGCTTTGCTTAATGCAGGTAATATTTTAGGTATAAATGATGCGGGAGTTAGAATTCCACATGCGGTGTCAATTAATTACGGTCAACGAGTTGACTTATTGAACCCCCTTTTGGCGAATGGGGATAACTTTACTACCGATAAATTACATGCAGGTTGGCAAAAAGGTTTTAAGCGGTTTTCAGAAAAAGAAGTTGTTAACAAAGCCGTTGTAAATAGCATTAAACCTGAAATTTTATCTGAGTGGGTTGAGTATTTAGGCAGCGGCAGAGAACCATTAGAATTGTTATCTAAAGATGTAACCATTGATATTAATGATACAGTAAATGATGTTCCGGCTAAGTTGATTAACTTTACCGTAGAAGAACAAGGTAATTATTTACTTATGGCTATAGATAGTGAACAAGGAGATATAGATTTATTTGTAGGTGAGTTTATTGATGGGAAACTACATGAGATAGACAGAGATAACGATAGCTCATTTTATCCCTTTGTTAGTGTGGAACTTGAAAAGGATGCAAAGGTATACATCTATATAGTATATCCAGGTATGAAGGATGAGAAGAAAGAGACAAGTAAAGTTAAGTTTTGGTTATATAAGGAATAAGTAGTTTTAATTGCATAAAATAGCTTCAACTAAATGGAGTAAAATAGTTGAAGCTAAGTTAACTTTTTATTTCTTAGATTTACAGGTTAAATTAGTGTTGTACCTGTTGTAGATAGAGGCAAATGAATGTTTTGATTTTTTAAAACGTTTCTTTCTCATTTCTATATCGTAATTATATAATTCGAATGAATAGTCTCCACTCCATTCATTATCTCTATCACTACGGGCCCAGTAATAGAAATAGTCATTTCCAGTAAAAGTTTCAACTTTATCTAAATATGAAATATCGTTAAAAAAACCTTTAACTTTGGTCGATCTTCCATCTTTGACCGCATAAGCCACTGATAATTTTCCGCCACAACTATTTTTAATCGAAACTAGGTTTTGTTTGTTCCATGTAGGTAAGTTATAACTGATAGAGAGTTCTTTAATTGCTGATATTAACTCATTCTTTTGATTGCCAGTTATGTCGCTAGGTAGTAATCGACCTAAATCATTCCAATGAACCCAGCTATGGATAAAATCAAGATTACCTGCGTCTCGCCAGTTGAACGTCTCATTAGTTTCAAAATTTCGCCATAATAAAATATTTCCTTCTTTCAGTCTTGTTTGTAGGCTATGTTTACTACTCCCTCCTGATAAAACAGCTACGAGGTAGTCATCCCCAGAATGTTCTATTAACATACCACTACCAGATTGCCCTCCCATTGAGTCACAAATGTTTTGGTATACAAAACCTTGGTAGCTATCAGGTGATTTTGTACTACAAGAGGTTTCCCAACGGCTAAAGAGTGGCTTGTCACCTGGATAGCCAGTTGATTTTAACGTTGTATTTTTAGGTGCCATTGCAATGTCATAATAGCCAATAGAATCAGAGTCTATTGCTTGTTCTAGCTCTAAAACGGCTAAATCCAGTGTTCTTTCATATATGGCAGAACTTCCGGCTTTGCCATGTGCTTTAGCAAATTTTGAGTATTGTTTAGGTATAAATACTTTTTTAGCATAGTAATAACCAATCAAATCTTTCTTTTTGACTCTACCAGGAGCAAAGTAGATCGTTTGATTTGTTATTTTGCCAGTAACCCCATCTACTACACAGTGTGCAGAAGTTAAAACATGTTTTGGTGATACCAATGAACCAGAGCATAGCCCTTTAACATTACCCATAATAACTTGTCCAGTACGATAGCCTGACCAATATTTAACCTTTTTAATTTCTTTTCTATCGTCTTTGCCGATTACGTTATAATTTGTTGACTTTTTTTTAGTTAAATCTACTTCTTTATCAAAACTAATATTGCTATCTCCTTGAGTATTAGAAACTTCGATAAATTTTGATTTTTTAGCTTTTTGGGGAATGGTAAAGAATGATGATTTAATGATAGGTGACTTTTTATTAAACCGGTTGGTTGAATTTTTGTCTCTATTTAAAAACTTAATAGACTCTTTTGATAGACCTTTTTTCCATGAATTAGAAAAAGTATTTGGCTTGTTATTAGGAAATGATTTAGTTGTGATATCAATTTCAGAAGTTATATTTTTAGGCTGTAATTTAGTGGGTTCTATAAGGTGTTGTGAGCTAATAGAAAACGTAGAAGTATTTTTTTTAGAGTTAGAGTTGCCATTGAAATCGGATGGTTTTTCAAAAGCGTTAACTGATAAGGGAAGCAACATAAGTAAACTGACTAATAAAAAATATGACTTTTTAAGTACAGGTAGAGTATTTACTTGGAGATTTTTTATCATAATTGGGTTCTATTATTAATATTATAATAAAGATAATAATAGAAGTTGGATAAAATATCTCAATTTATTTGTTAGATTATCGTTGTTTAGTACGCTTTATCATTAGTTTAAGTTGCAGGCACAAATTTCTTGCTTAATGGCATCAACATAAAGGAATTTGGTTTATCAGTAATTTTAAATTATTAAAGTAATGTAGAACTATTAATTGGGAAGTTCTAATACTATAGCTTCCATTTCTTTCGCGATAAGTAATGCATTTCCAGGCCTGTTTTTAGGCTCTTTTGCCAACATACTTTTTATTAAAGGGTAGGCTTTGCCACAAATGTTTTTATCTAGTTCTACGATATCTTTATCTTTAAACAAATTGAAAAAATGTGAACTGATACTATCGCTACTTTGTATTATTGACGTGGGTTTTTGTGAAAGCCATTCATATAAAATGCATCCTAAAGAGAAAATATCGGCACGGTGGTCAATGCTTGTTGAGACTTTTTGTTCTGGTGCAATATAATTTTCGGTGCCCCTTATTTTACTTTTATTAGCTGAACAATGTTGTTTCTTTAATAGGGCTATTCCAAAGTCAATAATTACAATAATCCCTTGGTTGTTGATCATTAAATTTTCAGGTTTAAGATCTCTGTGGATTATGCCTTTTTCATGCACTGCAGATAAAGCATAAGCGAGAGGGGTTAAATATCTTAGTACAGTTGCTAGTGTTTGATCTTTTTTCATTAAATCTCGAATATTCCCTCCAGAAACAAACTCTTGTACAAGATAAGGGCTGCCCCTGTTGTCATGGCCTAAGGCAAAAATCTTAGCTATTGATGGGTGGTTTATTTGAGCAACAGCTTCAAATTCTAGGCGGGCATCAATCCATATTTGTTTTTGTTTTTCATGGTCTATTACATTGTCATTTTGGAAACGTTTAAGTGCCACATCTCTGTCGTGAATCATGTCATG
>JAUBNZ010001792.1:0-10456 GCA_032355485.1 Bonnemaisonia californica | reverse complement strand
ATGTTCCCAGCAGGCTCCCATTGTAGGGAATCAACCTGCAGCGCTGCGGGCCATTTTATGGGATCCCATTGTCGGGAGTACTCCCGGCCACTAAGCGAGCGCTATGTGTAACAAGCCTAGTAGAATAATTTCAAGAAGGTACGGCAAGACAACGGATGCTTTCTCCTATCCAAAACATTCTCAAATTAGATCCAGAGTCCATCCTTGTCATGGCTTCGCCCAAACCTCTGCCTTTCTATAATTGATGTGATCACTGTAGAACGTTCCGAATATACCTGTTGTTTGAGATAAAATTGCCGAAAACCGCTTCTGCGTCTGCTAACCTAAGCTGATCAGATGGTATATTCATTGACACAGATGCTCTTGGTGCTTTGTCTAGTGATACGTTTTTTCTGAAGGCTTGGACTTGTAGCATTTCGATTTTCTTTTGTAGGTCTGAAAATCTCGCCCATGTGGGTCGTACTTCGTCGTCAAGAACCGCACGGTCAAGGTATAATCTGATAATATGAATATCCAGGGAATTACAAACTTCCTTGGGGCCTCCAACTATAATAATGATGCACTGGAGACTTTGAGGTAAACAAGACACTTGTACGCGTATTGAATCTAACTTTTGTCACTGACTGACGTTGACACTTCCTGAGTAAAAGAAAATGTCATCATTCAAAATTACGAAGCCTTGTGATACTTGTTATCGTCAGCAAGGAACTTCGAAATTATAATTTTAAATCCACCTTTTTGAGAATGGGTGTTTACGTTGAGTCCTTCGTCCTATATCAAAATCTTTCGTTTCATCGCCATTCATGGCCTCATTTATATCACTGGACAGGACTTTTCATGTATGCACTTGAAAAATACGAATCTACTTATGTCCCTACGGTATCTTTTTTATGGACGTTGGGCTTTTTCGTATGCGGTAATAGGAGCGTTACCATATTGTTTGCAAATCGAATCATGAGACTACTTTTACACAGAAAATCCCCTGGGAGTGTTTTACCATAAGGAGTATGTGAAGAATGTGTTTGGAGAGAGCAAGAAGTAGTACCGCAGTCCAAAAAAAGCTGGAGCAAAGGAAAACGCTTATTGCAACGAGGAGATGAAGAGCCTAGAAATTCTAGTACTGGGTCCTCTGTGAAAAAAAGAACTAATGGGCATAAACCTAGAACTACAATAGTGGAGCGAGGTTCAAACAGAATGAGTTGGCGATATGTGTATCTGGGGAACTCTGGAACCCCCCTCATGCGAAAAGCCCCTATAGAAACCAAAGATTATCAAGGAAAAAGTTGATGCTTATTTTTTTTCTTTACTTTTCGCTCCTCTTCTTTCTCCATCACTTTACAATATGCTTGAACAGTAGCCCTACCCTAGCTCTCTGCTTCGGTGCCTTTAGTTTAATACTGAACAATATCTTCTCTCGAAAAATTGTTCATATAATTACCATAGATGAGAACCAACCGTAGATGACTTAATGGGATGGCTTTTAAAGCCCAATTGGAAAAAGAAATCTTGTTTCACCTATGAACATCACTTATCTATTTCAATCGGCATGACGAGGGATATTATTCCTTCCTCTTTATTTATCCCTCTTCTAGAAATCCTAAACTAGAAAATTAGTTTTACTACCCTTCCGTAGAAACGAAGGTCTACAACTGGTACGAAAAAGGAACGTGTTATATCGTCGTATATGCACATATACAGTAGTTATTCCTACAGTAGTAAAATGATAAAACATTTTAGGCCCATTTTTGTTTATTTATTACTCTTTAGCCAATGCCTGGCCCCCTTTGGGACTGACACCAGGGATCGAGGGATTTGCATATGTGTTCAAATTACTTGTAAAATATCTACTGTACTGTATGTTTCTACTCATTCGCCGCCACGGTGCAGACCATGACGCATTTGCAACCTGGGACCGAGGCATTGGGAATCCCCCCGTTTTTTTAAAAACAGCGAGATTCCCAGTGCCAGAGAGTTTTAAAACAACATAATTCCAACTTGGGATTTTTTTTAAACAGCTTCGTTTCTCTCAACATTGTAAAATTATACCTCTCTCTTCCCTCCGATGGGGGGAGAGGGGTCCTAGGAAGTGTACCATTCCGGTACAAGCTGCTGCCGATACTTTAAACACATACCCTGGACTTGAATATATGGATCAAGGATCAAGGATCAGAAGTATGAAAACTACTTCGAGAAGGATACAATGATTTGCTCTTCCTGGTAAAAGAAAACCATAAAAGTTCTAATGTGCCCTAATCACCTCCGAGTTTTTCCTGAACGGCCGCAATAAACTTCAAACCTCATTTTCTTGAAAGGCCATAAATTCTATTCGGTATCAGAGTATCAGATCTATAAAGTCAGTTACAAAGACATATGTGAAGGTGGTGTTCGCGGACGTTTACGTTAAGTGCACACAAGAGAGTCTCATGGTTCTCGGAATTCATGGGGACTGAGAAAGGAGTTCCATATTTTGAGAAGGTTATCCCGACAACTCAAATTCTATTCTGTAGGAAGCGGCATTTAGAAGGCGATCTTTTGAACATTCTGGGCTGAGAATTTCTCAAGAGTTTCCGAATCGAATTCAGAATCCACAGTGGTAAAGTTTGAAAATGCCGTTCTTGCTTCGCTTATTGTTCAGGTACCACCCCTACGGAGGTATCTCTCGGTCCAATCCCTAGAGTAGGGGCACATCCCAGCAGTCAAAAATAGCTGCTGAACTGTGATGAGGATCTTTCCATTTCAAATTCCGGAACCTGGTCAGTACAGCGTATGTCTTAAAAAGGAATGTAGCGACACTTTCCCAAAAGGGACATGCCCATATTTTTGATATGGACTTCTTTAGTATCTTATATTACTTGACAATAAAGAGTGCCCAATTCACGCATACGACAACTTCAATATGTTCTAAATCTAAACCTGAACTCTATGATTGCTAATGTATTTATACCACCATGGTCTCAGACCATTTCTGCATTTTTTCTGCTACTCTAAAGGCGTCCATCTTCACTTCATTCAAAGTCTTGATTCAATAGTTATCAATTCAGTAGTGTCTGCATTTATACCAACATCGACAACGCAGGAACTGTCCCATGCATGGAACAGTCTTCTACATTATTACCCATCTGGTAATATTCAATTAAAAAACATCAGCATTCGAGGGTTAGATGTCACCAAAATTTGATTGAATGGATATAGCAAGGAAGGAGCTATTTGAATGAGCTCCCCCAGCAATATTCAAGCCTCATTACTTCACTACGAAGTTAGAAGGACCGGAATCAGCAACATGGCGAGTATAGGTTGAATCGTCTGGAAAAGGATATTAATTCTATAGAACTTCATCCTTTAGATCGGAATAGAGAGGTATAAAATAGTGACTCGGCAAGCTTTTGAGCGAGTGATTGGCACAGGAGCAGAGGCAGTACTCAGCTACATCAAGATTCCATTGAAGTTAACAAAAGCTCCGTTTTCACTTCATATTACTATAAACATGCCTAGGGCTCCTCTCCGCTCCTACGCCATGGGATACGGAGTTGGTGAGAAGGATCGCCAAGGAAACTACGTACTCCCGAACCGGAGAGGCTTGCAACCTCTACAACAGGAGCATATGCCTGAACTTGCTCAGACCAGCATGAGAACAATCTTTTGGCCGCATGAGGAAGGTAAGAGCAAGGGGACAAGCGTACAGGGGGGCTTCGATCATGATGCACTCACTCCGACAAATGAGAGTGGCGGAGATAAGAAGGATTCATCAACGGAGCAGTCACCAGTATCAGGACGCGACATCGTGAGATCGAAACGCAGAGGTCGTGAGCAGGTTCTAACAAAAAATGAACGTCTTGGAAGTCTATAGGCTTTGCTTGTTCCTATGAAGTACAGAAAATATTATGTAAATGATCTTTATGAAAATTTGAGAGGGGTGCCCATACGTTCATGTCTTTTGTGTCTATCCGAACTTTTTTTGGTACTGTAGGTAGATGACGTTAGTAGATCTTGATTAGTGAGGTCACAATCTGGGTAGATAGTTGTACGTAGTGGCTGGAATATCACGCAATATGCGGTTTGGTAATGATACTACGATTAATAATACATGAGGAGTGTAGCATGCATTCCGAGAGAAGTTAAAAAAGTAAATGTCGATAACGTGCATATTTTTGATCAAGGCACTGCTTGGTTGAAGAATCTGCAGTGAGCTAATCGTAGTTGAATGAAAGTACAACGCCACAAAAAGTTGCTCTGATATGAACAGCGTTTTCAACTCGGTACTATGCGGACTCGATAGAAATGAACTGATACATCACTACGAAAATGAGGACCTCAATATACTAAAATCTAACAAACTATTCGCCCGCGCCCGAAGCAGCCAGTCACTATCACCTTGCATATATCTCCTCAACTCTCCTCCGTCCCCTAGTCGTTCCGCAGATATAAGACAGGCGTACTTGAGCTCCCAGATTGATGTGTTCTTGGCGACCTTGTGTAAGACTGGGATGACGTCTGGGTTCCCAAGTTCAGCCAATGCTGTCACAGCACCGGCTTGATGATTATAGAATCGCGGAGGTAAGTTCTCAGCATTGTCCAGAAGTAAATCAATGGCCGATTCATACTTGAGCCACCCTAACGTCTTGTAAATATGGTAAGCGCCGAAGTAGTCAAAGTAGGGAAGGTCTTCGTACGACTTCAATACCGCCGCTCCCACCTCTCCTTCAGGGTCGCCTCTGTGATCTTCAGCGAGGGTGCGGCTGGCCAGATATGCAAACATGGCGTCATTCTTGTAGAGCTGACGAATGTTACGTTCCGGAAGCCTAGACTTTCGGGTTTCCTTTTTGGCACCAAGTAGGTCCAGATCGCAGGGGTGATCCCAAATGAGCCTATCGACAAGGGAGGCGGTTTCATCGTCCAAGCCGTGCTCCATGTGTGGGCCTGCGTCCTTTTTCGCATCGAGCAAGATGCGCACGGTGCGTGAGCGTAGCACGAGAGAATTGGGACATACAGCTACTGCGGGCATAGCTGGAATGAACTTTGACAAGGTGATGTCTGCAATTGCAGCGCGACGAGTGCCTAGGGTGGGGCTTTTGAGTACGCTGATAACGGGGTCCATGACGGCAGGAGTTGAGGAGAGTATGGCTACTGCTGTCATCGCGGCGCTTGCAACGCCTGGATCTGGGGAATCCATGAAGTCTCTGATTTTTGGCAAGGCTGGCATGTAGTTGGCACGCATTAAGGTTTGAATGACGGTTCTCTTCTCGACGTGTTCATTGTCAAGGACGGATAGGACGTCTTCCGAGAGGTCTTTGTCATCGGATATACCAATCTCGCTAAGAGCCCAGACGGCTACCTCGACCATCATACTGTCGTTGTCACGGAGGCATTCGCGCAGAAGATGAAGGACTTCTGCTACGAGGAAGGCACCTTTGTGTCTTCCCAGTGATTCTACTGCTTTGCGTCGAGCAACGCAGTCCTCCAAGAGGTACTCGTCCATTTTACTGGGCTGAAACCTTTTGACAAAACGAATGATGGAGGCAGCTGCGGGCTCCGAGGGGTAGAATTTGAGACGCTCGGCGGCTATGAATCTATCATCCCGCTGCTGCAGCTGACCGAGATCTGCGTCGAGAATCTCAATGGCCTTCTCGGCATGCATGCCCGGGAAGAACAAATCGCGACCGACATCTATGGCAAAGGCGTCTTCTGTGGAAGACACGGCCTGCTCCGCGGCATTCGGCTTGGCGGACAGCTGGGGGCAGAGGGTCGGTCGGGCACGGGTGGGTACGGGAGGCAGAGGGGTGTGTAGCGTGCGGGTGGCGGAAAATGGGCGCCGGTATTTGCGCTTCAGCAACGGGGGCGCGGTGGTAAAGGCAAGTGGCACGGCTGGTGCGAGTGTCATATTGACTGACGAGGCGGCAGTACGTTTCGGCAGCAGTATGTTTCGGCAGAAGAACGTTTCGGCAGAAGAACGTTTCGGCAGCAGGGGTAGCCGTTGATCTAAAGGGGCAGGGCAAGGCGGAGGGTGGCGGCAGACAACGGCGGCTGCAAGGGAACGGGAGGAGGATGCAAACTTGCGAGCAACGGGAGGCAGGACCGTGGCACGATCATCGTGCGCGGCACGCGATCTCAAGACGGCGCGCTTCCAAAGCAGAATTGCAGAAATTTCCGGAGATTGCCATTTTGCACCGCACGGCCTCTGCCGCGCCCAATTTCATCTAAACGTTGCCTTTACGTTGCAACGGCGCATCGCCCTCTAGAGGGCGTCAGTCAAATTACAAACTCCTCACCCGTCCTCGCCGCTATCCGCACCACCGTCTTCGTCCGAGGCACCATCGCCATGAGACACCCGGCATTTGCCGCGCACGGCTGCGCAGTGGGCGTCTCCCAGCAGAATGTCGCCGCGGGTCGCACCTCTGCGCATACCTCCGCGCATCTCGCATCGCTCCATGCGTCGCTTGCGCCGCAGCATGCGTCGCTTGCGCCGCAGCATGCGCTTGCGCCGCAGCATGCGCTTGCGCCGGAGAGATCGCGCCTGCGCCTGCGCCTGCCGCCCTCGCCCTCGCCCTCGCCCGCCGGGCTGCGCGCCGCCTCGGTTGTGCTATGGCTGAGGACTGGAGACTTGCGTCTTGCGGATCATCGCGCCGTGGCCGCCGTGGCCGCTTGTGCCGATCGGGTGCTTCCTTTGGTTACGCTTTCTGCTGCATCGGCGAGTCGCGCTGTGCTTTCTGCCGTGGCCGATCTCAGCGCAAGGTTGGTCGCCATGGGCAGCACTTTGCTTGTTCGGGTGGTGGAGGGTCGGTTTGAGGACGAGCTTGTTGCCGTGCATTGTGTCGCGCAGAAGCTGCGTGCTCGTTCTGTTTTCGTCAATTCTAGTTTGGATATACATGTGTCCGACTTTTCGTACCTGCGGGAATGCGGCTTGAGCGTTACGGTATGTGGTAATGAGCAAAGTCGTACGCCCTCTATGCCATGTTTGCGGGATGCGCCTCTCTCTTTTCCAAAACCCCCACTCTCTGCTCAAAACCTACATTCGGACGTGGACTGTACTCAATTTCCGTGCCGGGGAGAGACACATGCTCGCCTCCAATTGTCTCGTCTTGTCCATGTGAAGATCCCCCCCGGGCAGTACCACTATCAAATTGCAATGATTCTGGCTCGGCTTGCAGAAGAGATTCGTCTTGGATGTTTGTCGAGAGATCGGGTAATTTATGAATTCCGAAAAAGTTTGGCTGCTTCTCGGGCGGGGCGAGCGCCATTTCCGAGCGCCCTCAGCTCCCTCTTTAAGCGCTTCAACAGGACTCCGGCATTTGCTGCCCTCAGTATAGCCGCGTATGATGTCAACGGTGGAGATCGCAGAGGCGTGGAATGGGACGAAGAGACCAAATCGTTCCGTCTGAAAGAATGGGAGCACACCGAGACAGAGCGCCGTATGAATGTGCAGGAAAGATGCCAAGAGTTTGTCCGTCGCCGCCGGATGTTCTTGATGCGTTCGTTTTTTCCGGAGGACGTATCGCCTGATTATTATTCCTTCACGGCTTGGCGTTTTGCACAAAGATGTGTCAGCTCCACTATTGGTGTCTTCGGTACCTCCTCCTTACTCCTAGCGCTGGGAATTCGGTCTGGTAGAATTGGCCAAGCGGCTGTCATTTCGTGGGTGCTGAAGGACGGGCTGGGCCGTGTTGGAAAGATGATCTGGGCTGGGAGCATGGGAAAGGATTTTGATGTGGACCCAAAGCGTTGGCGGTTTCGCTCCGCATTGCTCTACGCTCTTGGAAACGGTCTTGAGATTGTGACACAAATCTTCCCCGCTTCTTTTCTTTTGTTTGCTACTGCTGCCAACAGTATGAAGCAGGTGTCGATGATCACATCGTCAGCAACTAGAAACGCAATGTATCGTAGTTTTGGTGGTCGCTCGCAAAACATTGCAAACATCACCGCCAAGGGAGAGGCCCAAATCACAGTTGCTGATTTAATTGGAATGGCATGTGGGATTCGGCTTAGCAAGATGGTTGGTAGTTCCAAGTATAACGTGCTGGGTGCCTACATGGTTCTCACGGCTTTGGACATATTTGGGATCTATATGGAGTTACGCATGGTCGTCTTTCGGACGCTCAATCCGGAACGGTCTGATTTTGTGGTACAGAGATACTTGGAAGATGGACGTATGATGAGGCCTTCTGAAGTAAGTCCAAGGGAAAGCATCTTCCTCCGACCTCGGTACAAGAACAGAACTCGGCTTTCAAGCATTGCCAAGGCAGCGCAAAGCCCGGAAGAGCTTGACGTGCTGCTGCGTGTGTTCCGACGGGAGCATTTCATGGTGGCTGCGCCGAGGCCGGGGTCTGCTGCTTGTCGCGTTGTGTTGCGTAGGGATGCGAGCAATGAAGATGTGCTGAGGGCAATGCTGTTGGTGGGCTACGTCCACAAGATGATGGAGAATCGAGGCAAGAAGAAGCCGTTGACGTTGGAGGAGGAAGAATGTCTTCTTCGGACGGCGAGAAAGTCATCTACGAGGGCATTTCCTTCGTTCGTCGAGGGAGCTCGGGAGGCCGGGTGGCACACTGACAACCTGCTGTTTGGTACTCTCAAGCGTCGTGGATACTGGGGTAGAGAGAGTCCTTGAGGATGTTGTGTGATCCAACGGTGTACCCCCTGTAATGACCTGGTAGATAGACTTGTACATATGCACCGATTTCATTTATTTACAACTTGCTGACATCCTCCTTCCCGAAGAAGCAGCAGTGGTCTAAAGCGGTTCATTTTGACGCGAGCCGAGCCTATGCCACTCTGTCATTTTCTGCCAGAGTGGCATCTTTTGTGCCTTCATGCTACGACATGACAAAGTCTCGAGTACGCCACCGCAGCTCTTAGATGAACGTCCTAAAGTGAAACTACATCCCATTTATTAGCTTTGTTTAGTCAACGCAGCTGGTTCAGCCTTCTCCGTGCCAACTTCCCCGCCCTTCTTCCGCTTTGTGACGCGCATGTTGAGTCCATTCCTCGTATGAATGGTAGCGCCAGTGGTCATCTCCACAGGTTTATCAGGCTCCTCGAGCACAAACTCGAAATCCCGAACGATCATCGCAAGCGCGACGACAGATTCCAAAACGGCAAAGCTATCCCCGACGCACTTACGACTCCCACCACCAAAAGGTAGATACGCAAAGTCCGCATGCAGCTCAGTAGGGTAGAGCGATTTACCGGTCTTTAGACCTTCTGAGGGCGAGTATCCCGACCAACCATCCACGCCATCCCCCGAGACAGTCCTGAGCCAACGGTCGGGGTCGAAGCGCGTGGGGTCCTCCCACAAGTTTGGCGATCTATGCAGCGAATACACGTTTATAAAAATATCCGTCCCCCGCTTCAGCGAGGCCTCGGACTCGGAGGAACCCTTCGGGAGCGTCATATCGGCCAGAAGGCGGCGAATGAGCAATGGCGGGGCCGGGTACAATCGGAGCGTCTCGGCAACGATGCAACGGATGTACGGTAGACGGGCGATATCGTCGTAAGTAGGACGGCCATCCAGCGTGTCGACTTCCTCGCGTGCCTTTGCAAGTAGCTCGGGGTGCTTGGAGAGTTCTGCGGTAGCCCATGTGAGGACGGCGGCTGTAGTTTCGTGTCCGGCGATAAGCATGGTCATGAGGTCATCGCGGAGTTGCTTGTCGGTTGTCTGCTCGCCGCGCAGCTCGACGAGAAAGCGGAGTAGGGAGGGGTCTGCTACGTTTTCGTAGTCGCGATTCTCGAGCTCGGGGAGATCGGCGGCGGTTGCGTTTCGTTTGGCAGATTCGATGAGGGTGTTGAGCGTGTCGTTGATGAGGGCCATGTCGGTATAGAAGGCGCGAAGACGCGGGACGAGCTGTTTTGCAAAGGGAAGCTTCCAGTAGGGAAAGGGCACGACGCTTCGGTGCTCCGTCTCTTGGAGCGCGCGGTATACTGCCTTGATGATGGGGGATTCCGTCGAGACGGAATCGAAGTCATAGTTAAATACAGCCTTTCCGATGATATCCAAGGTGAGGCTTGTATACTCCGTCTCCATATCAACACCACGCTCCCCATCAATGGCGGCAAGCTTATCAACAAGCGTCTGCGTCCTATCAGCAAACATACCCGTCATGTACTTCAACCAGGAAGCATGAAACCCAGGCACAATAGCACGCCGTCTAATCTTCCACGTCTCATAATCCGCCGGAATCAAACCAGTGCCCATGACATCCTCCAAAATCTCAGCAAGTATACCCTTATCGAACAAAACGCTCCTCTCCTTCAAAATACAGCGCACAATGGCAGGATCCTGGACGACAATGAAAACCTTCGGGCCGAAGGCCAGCTTGTACAAAGGGCCCGTCTTGACAAAAGCGCGATGCAGGGCCAGGAAGAACGGCGCGTCGCCGAAGACATCGGACAGGTCCCCCTTCGCCACCGGCGCACCGTCGCGCGACGGCCGGTTGCCGTACAGGTTGAGGATGTTCTCCACCCACAG
>JAUBNZ010001791.1:0-10457 GCA_032355485.1 Bonnemaisonia californica | reverse complement strand
GCAAGAAGTAAAAGTGTTTTATAGTTACAGACGCCCCTTAAATAGATATGCACACGTGTACCATTATCCATAAAGGCACGCTTAAAAAAGAATTCTATTTTACCATTTTTCGTAGTGACAAATACGATTCTGAGATTATTATTTAAAAATATATAATATTTCATACCAAACTTGCTAATTGGCAGGGTGTCTTATAGTTACGAGCGCCAGTGTACTGTAATAACGTGCAGCTCTCCTGCCAAGGCAATACGAGGGGGTTTGGGCCATGACTAGAGATGGCCACCCCGATCGGGCCCCTCCCGAAATATGCCTTCTGAGGGCCTAATTTTGGGAGGGCTGGCCCTCTCCCTCATTTAGAAATAGGAGAACCGTAACTACTGTATATTCCCTCACTACAGTAATTTAAGACGCAGTAGAAATAGCACTCAGCAGACACGAATGGATTGGCATTTGAGGGCCATTCCAGTGTTTATCCCATGATTTGGAGAAATCGAGCCAGTTTCATCCATATGGCTGCCAATAGAGTGTTCACGAAACAAGTTTTCAGTAATCGAAATTGAACTTCTCAGTAATTAAAAAAACAGGCTGTTGCACGTGATGGGAATTTTTCGAAAAGGCGTGTTTATTCTTTATCACAAGTGACAGAATAGTGAAACTGTTTCTGCCTCACTGGGAGTAATACACAACAGACACGTGTACACCGAAGAATTTATTTAAAATGGGCCACGACAAACGATGTCCATGAATCTGCTTCTTGTTGCCACCCAATAAGATGGCCCATATTAATTGCGCACCCATATTAATCCCTGGCCAGCACAAATAACATGGGTATCCTGCTCAAAGTAGTTTAATGCCCAGAGTCCGACTCTGTGTCAACTTCTTCTGCTGACACCGGAGCACCGTCGAAATGAATGCGGTGTTTGGCAACGATGGCCTGTAAATCCTGAGCCAGCTGGGCCTAGGACCACCCTCCATCATACCCCAGCGACATGCCAGTCATTACCATCGCCTTACGAGCGTACGAAATTCCATTTCCATCCCTCATAGAATTCACTTCCCTTACTGAGTCAGCGGCAAACTGTAAAAAAAACTCTTCCCTGGATTAACCAGTTGCCCACTCCCTTTTACATTATCTCCATCCTTCCAATGCCCTTCCTTAACACATTTTAGCTTGTACGCATCCCTTCGCCGACGCCAGACCTCCTTTATTTTTTGATTACAAATGAGTCGGCGGGCTGGACGAGGTCAGTGGCATTAGCAGGAAGTTTGTAAAGATTCTTCTTAATTTTTGAAAGGGCAAAATCAGAATCATGATCAGCCCTATGAGAAGAACAGTTGCCCACAAACAACGCCCTCTCCTTTTCACCTGGCAACTTTCTCAATGCCCATGGCTCGGACAGCCAACTCCTCCACACCACCCCATCCATCCAACCTTTGGGAGATGAGCGGTACGAGACACCCGGCACTGTATCGGGCACCCTGCGGATGGGGTAGGACCGATTGTCATTCTTGAATAGTATCATTGGCGGGTGAATTGAAGCATTGCACCCACCCGATATTCGCACCATCATCGTCATTGGATCACCACCGGATACAACGTCCGCATATTTGACATGATTGTCACCAATAAAGCCGAGCGTCTTACCGTTGTCACAATTAACAACAAAGTGTGTCTCGTCCGCGTTTTCAATTGTGTCCTCGCACAACGTACCGTTCTTAAATCCACGGGACAAAGCACCCAAATGAAAAGCCACATTCTTATCAAAAAATTCCCTCTTCTGCAGACTCAACAGGAGCTTACCGGTTTGACCTCTTAGCAAAATTCTACTCGAGGACATAAAGTGATTTATCCACCTTGCCTTCACTTTTTCCAAAATTGAGATTCCATAAACTCGAACTGAGGAATGGCACAAATGATGTTCATCTGCCTCACGCATCATGCAATGTGATTCTTGTAACAAGAGACTTGTACTGAATCTTACACCTGCCGATCGTAGTCGTTCAAATTGCTTCAGCAGATCGGTATAAAGTGCATTTACCCAAGGGGCTCGTTTCGGTCCGCGGTCTCCGAGTGCCTTTTTAGAAATGCAAGTTCGCTTGCTGGATGACGAGAGGTAGAATGAACTCAAAAGTTTTTTTCCATCCTTTAATGCCAGAGTTGTCTCCCTCGCTCTCCACCATTGGGAGGATTTCTCCAGATTGGCCTTGGTGTTGCCAGGAAAAAACTGGGGAAACTGTTTTACACATTTCGAAGCAATATGCTTCGGGCCCACAGCAACAACAGTGTAAAGCATCCACTTGGTTGCTTTATAACGCTCCGTGAGTTTGTTAACGTGAACCTTGCGACGCGGCTCCGTTTCTGGCAACTCAGAGGGGGCAGGAATATCGGGGATGTTTATTTGAGAGGCTTGTGGCTTGACAGTGGTAGGGGCGTTTTGTTGCCTTTTTATTTGCATGGCTTGAGCCATTGTGCGCTCAATTGGGCCTGTCATGTTCCGTAACCACGTAGTTGCTTGTTGTGGAGTGCTGTTGCCTGACTTGGCCTATTTATCGATGGGAAGGTTTTATTGAGCAATGCTGCGGGCGTTTCGGTAATGACAGACTTTCATCAACCCAAAAACCGTCATGTACAGTTTATAAAACCGTTTAAAATTAGAACGGTTCAATATTTTGAGTTCATGATGAAGTCGTTTATAGATAGTGTCTTAACCGTTTTAATAAATCGTGGCCAACAATTGATATGGGCCACGTAAAAAGAGTTGGGGTGGGCACTATATAACGTGGCCCATAATAAATATGCGCCCATGTCAATCACGCACCCATTGTAAATAGAGTCTTCGGTGTACTATTTGGGAAGAGATACCCTCGCCCCCATACATACAGTGCATTTCATAAACATACGGATTTAAATTGGAGCAGGTAAAGTGATCAGATCTTAATGAAAATTTAAAAGTGGACCGAGATGGTACTTTTTTTGTTCAAGTTGTGTTCCATATTCATAAGACGTACGCATGAAGAATGCTCTACAAGCTCTAAAAACTGTCTAATACTGAATCTTTTCCCCCTTGTCCTTAATGATAGCGCGCAATCGCGACGGCATAGATTCAATGTGGCGTTTCACGGTCGCAAGCGTAATATTATTCCAGAATTGTAGAACAGCTTCCGTCCACTGTGAGACGTAGTTATACTGCTTGCCACCGGCGTAACAGATCCGTGCAAGTACCCCCAGGTTTTCTCAATAGGGTTTAAATCTGGGGAGTACGGCGGCCACGGCAGAACGTCGATTTCCAATTGTTCCATCCATTCCATCACTAAATGAGCAGTATGGACAGGAGAATTATCCTGCATAAAAACTACTCCACCCTCATGAAAACACAAGGTGTAAGGCAGCAGGTAGTCCTCTAGAACTTTAAGGTAGTCGACAGATTTCATGCGGCGGGACACAACTGCAAGACTTGTTTTTCCTTCTGAACTTATGGCGCCCCACACCATAACCGATCCTCCGCCGGTATGACGGCTGTAAAATTTCTTCTTTTCTTGACGTAGATCATGCCAATAGTATTCCAGGCCGTTCAGCCCATCCAAATTAAACCGTTTCTTGTTAGATAACACTACTTTGGACCACTCCAGCTCGCAATATGCTCTTCTTAGAGCCCACTTGATGCGTGTTTCTTTCTGCGAACTGTTTAAGTGCAATGCGTTTTGCATTTTGTCGTAGGAGAGGAGCCTGTCACGCTGAATTTCTCGCCACAATTTTGTTGGAGATACAGGGAGGCAGGCGCAGAGAAATTTTCAAAGACCTACATGATTCAGAAACTTTTGAAAGCGACATTCGAATCTTCCTTTTTGCCATGCTATGAGCTTTGGAGGACGGCGTGGAAAGCGAATCGTGTTGTAGGTTTCTGGAGAGAGTAGGAATTTGCTGATGACGGTAGTTCCGCAACACAATTCAGCCGCAATTTCACGCTGAAGCTTGCCTTCCCCTTTCAGTATAAGGGCTCGCGTTTGTTGGTGTTTGATAAGGGAGGGGTCCTCGTGCCATGTTGGATGCACAATGGTATGGGATGGAGAAACTGCCTCATGATCATGGGAGCAAAACGTTTATAGACTTTATGATTTTGCAATGGATTTATTGATTTGATTTTTTCTACGTCACCAAAACATTTAGAAAAACATCTGACGTTGCCTTTTCATGGGAAATTTAGTGAGATCGCATATTTATGGTACAGAGTGTATCAAGCCCTCCCGCCAGAAAGCGTCACCATGGAAAAGGTCATCCACTCCTCCGAAACGCCCGTCAACTCCTCTCCCTCTCCTTTCCATCTACCCCATTTTCTCCTTCCCAAGCGTGCCCGTTACCCTCTCCCGCTGTGACAAAGGAAGAAAGCGTAAGCACATCCCCGGTCGGGCTGCGTCCTACTTGACTGCATCGGACGATCTGATCATTTAAAGAGAGGTAGCGGCCGGAAAGGCCCATATAACAAAGTATAGAGACGTTTCAAAGAGCTTCTATGTAGCGGCAGATTGAGCAAATAAGAACCCGCAGCTATCTGCTCCTGTGTCAACCATGAGTCTTCAGGACAGTTTCAAGCCTTTGATGGAAATGTTTGGGAAAAAGGACAGCTGAGAGCGACTTCTGCCTGAAATTGGCCGGGAGGTTGGATAGCTGGATGAATTTCTGGGTGGAATGCTTGAGGAGGAACTGGGCGCGGAGAAGGCCAAGACGGAGATTCAGGAATCTAGGAATGCCAATGAAGCGCGAAAGGAAGAGGTAGGGCGCGCATTGGTTCTGAAGGAAATTGGGAGGCAGAATGGGGATGCACCTGCGTAATATGAAGAGAAAGACGGATGCAGTATGATTGGGGATACGACTTTGGATCCTTGGAAAGGTAGGGAAAGCACAGGATTCTGAGAGAGGAGGATGATGGCCTTTCCAGTCTTGGAGACTCGCTGGAAGAGGTAGACATGGCCAGGGTTGAGGTTGATAAGCAAATGCTGGACCTGGAGCGTGAAAGCCTCTTAATAGACCGCGACGAGCGTGCTTCAGAACTTCTTCAGCGCCATGAGGAGTGGGAGGCGCACGAAAAGCTGTAGATGGAGATTTTAAAGTTCCTCATTGGAGCATTCACGGACAAAAAAAGAGGTTTACCTGGTTCGATAGGAACGGCGCATTTCAGCTAATTTGGGTCCCTGAGAGGCTCTGACAGCCTATTTGGGTCCAAGAATGGGGCCGAGCGTCTCGCTCCTATGGTTCCCTGTGGGGCTACTGATGAAGTCCGCAATGCTTCGCGCCCTTCCAAGCTCGGATCCCCTTCGGAATATTTCCTCACCCCTACTGGTCTCTGGGAGCGGTTTGTTTCTTGAAATGTACGACTCGAGGCTTGGCGGAAGGCAGGGGAAGCACTGACTCACTGTGTTAGGGCAGATAAAGTTGCGCATGTTGGTTAGAAGCATCACTACCAAATACAGCGCGCCTACTGGTGAATGCACAATTCGAAATCTTTCGATTAAAATCGGCGGTATTCTAGTAAATATTGACCTCCTTAAAGACCCGTTCGACTCTAACCCATACCTTAGACAAACCTAACTTGAACGTGTGCTGTGCGGAACTCAAGTTAGATCTTTGTAAAGGTACCTCCATAAAAGCACCAGTTTGGTCTCCGTAGTCTCCGTAGAGTATATATTGATTTACTGCTATAACCATTGCCTCCGAAAGATCCTCCTCCAGACCACTGCGAATGTAAAGCTTTCCGTCGTGTCTTCGGCCATATATTGGCCCGTATGCATGAAGAATCAACAAGTCAAGTTATTCACTGCTTGGTACTCGAAAAGGTTGTCCTATCTTGTGATCGATGTAGAAGAAAATTGGCATTTTCACGGCACCAAGCCACGATACGACTATAACTGTGCAGTCTATAAATCCTTTACAATTACGTAATGATTCGCTCTTGGAACTTATTTCAGACGCATAACTATCCGCATTAATTAAATTCTGCGTTATAGGCCCGGTTAGAAGTTCTTTACTTGCACTTAAAAATGTTTTACTCCCTCCCAAAATATCTCCAATACTTGTACTTCCCTGCCTCCAAAAAGGAGCTCTAGGTCACACGAACGAGAAGGCGTACTCATCCTGCGAAGTATATTACTATGTTACCATGATAGAATCGCAGCTGTACCTGTTACGTTCGCTATTTTTCCGATAAGATTGCCATTAAATGGCTACATACATCTTCTCTATATCCTTCTTCCTACATAGCATTAATTGTAAACAAATAATATCCGTTTGAAGTTGAAAGAAAAGTCAGAAGTAGAGATTCTGTTAGATCGTGTTAGATATCAAGATTCCTCTCCATAGTTGTACTGATACTCGGTCGCTGTAATCAAAGGAGCACATGATATAGTTGAACTTACCGAAGCTAGACGCCAGCGCATTAGAATTGAAGTCGCTTCTTTCCACCTCACCTTCCTCCGGTTTGACAGGAGTAGGATGTGGTCTCGTTGAAGCCCACGAGCCATTTTCCCGATGCCTCACTACTGATCAGGAGCAGCACGGTAGGAGGGCAGCAAGGTATACAAACTATATTTTAATACTCACAACTGTAACGGATACCTTTTTTCGAAATACAGTATGCATTCTCGAAATCTTAATTTCAGAAATTGCCTTAGATTAATTTCATAACTCCCGGGGTAGTCATAAGTATACAGAGAAGCTGATTGCGTAATCCCTAAAATCATCAAATATGTGTGGACAAATCAAAACAGAAAATAGTATTCAACAGAAAATCTAAAATAATCGACTGAGTCCCAAATCGATTCAAACAACTCATTCCGTGTACTCAAATTATTTGAACTGTAATCTTGCATTATCGAAGATTACATTTACTCTTGGATAAATAATGCAAGAATAACATTAATGTCAACAAAAATATTATGGGAATATGTTCCTTTTTGAGGTTGATCTCTTCGGAGGCTAGCTCCCTCCGAAGAAGACCCATGCGATATGGGGATAGGCGCGCAGGCATAGCTCCGGTGTGAACGTCAATGCGGTGCTCTGTTATGCGAATGTCGCCTAGCGAACCATCCTACATTGTGGCATGTTTCGCTAGCAACTTGCGTACTCGATCTTGCACCCTCAGGTCCAAGGTGATTGAGGTCTACCTCTTCCTTCCAGTCTGCCTTTGTGGGTTGATCAGGAGGAGAGTCTTGAATCGATTGCGGTGAGTCTCCGGAGAACTCGCCGGCGGGCCTCCTCCTCAAGAGCCGACGACCCGGCCGCATGTTGGGTCGGTTCGTCCGTCTTGGGAGATGGGTCCTGCACTGTGGCAACCACTTCGGCTTCCTCTTGCGGGGAACCTACAGGGTCCACGTTGTCCCCGAAGGGACTGAGGATCGTTAATGAGTTCCGATGAGCGTAATCCATTCCGCACCCTTTGGTAGCCACTGTTTGAAGTCAGAGAAGTTCGCAACGATGACAGTGAAGTTTTCGCTGGGAACTATCTTACAGAACCCATTCGTGAGCCGAAATTGACGCCTCTGGTAGAGGACGTCCTTTGGTTCAAGGTAACACAAGCCTCCCCCTTCACAATTGACCTTTATGGACATCTGTGAGTGGGCAGGTATCGTGATACCCTGAGATAACCGCCTCGAATGGGCAGCAAGGTCGGGGAATCTACACACATTTGGGAGATCATTCGGCCCATCCGGCGAGGCCTTCAGTTTCTAGACTGCGTCGGGTGGGATCGATTTCGCTTGGGGTGATTGCGGGAGGACATGATTGCGATCCTCCCTCCCTTGCCAATCTCAATGTACTGATCCATGGGGCACATGGCACGAACGTGAGAGTTCATGAAATCTGTTCCCAGGATGAGCGGTACTGCTAGGTTGGGCGCAACGTAAGCCGAAGTGAACATGCGTTTATTGTCCAACCTAAGCACTAACCGAATGCGGTCAGTGACCCTGAAAGGATTTTCGTTCGCGTACGCAAATCCCAGGGCCCCTACGTTCGTTTCTGCGACCTTCTCCCATCCAGGGGAAGCTGGGATTTGAATACGACGGAGGGTCCAGAGTCTGTGTCGGCGAAGATATGTATGGGACGTAATTGTGCTGGTTTAGTTTTAATTGAACCCAGCACTACGTGGTGCGTCGCTTTCATCAGGCACAAGACATGGTGAGACAGAAAGGACTCATGATCTGCTTCAGTGCCGCTTGGGTTGCCTCGGCGCACGACGGTACTTCCCTTGGGGGAATTGTCGGGGTGTGCAGTCGTTTGGTTCCTCGGGGGGTTGCTTAACGGTTGCAACCTTGTGCGGAGAGGGCTGCGCCTTGGCGCTCCCCGCCATTATTTTTCCGAAGATGAGCTTGACTCCTCCTCGTCGTCAGCAAGTATAACGACGGGAGTGGCAGCATGTATGGAGAAAAGAGATTGAACGTGAGGTCGAACATCTTGACTGGCGTGGACCGGAGTGCCCTGCGGGTCAACGAAGCTGACTGCTCGTTTGCCCGTGGAGGCCTCCAGGCGCTTGAGAATTGTTGGGGAAGGGCCCCGCAAGGTGTCCTCTGCCGTTTTCATCGTTGGTTGGTCGGAAGGGAAGAAGGGCGGTGTCTTAAAAGAGTCGCGGGACTTCGCCCTGCGTCTCTGCCTTCTCTGAAGAACCTGTTCCTGGTGTTTCTGGGACAGGTAATTATGGAAGCCGAGGAACATCCGCACCTGATACGGCAGTTACGGTCAGTTGTTGAGGATGTGCCCTGGCTTCCTGCACCCGTTGCACGTCCAAGTGACGGGACGAGTGGGAAGCAGGGTCTGCGCCAATGAAATCTGCTCGTCGCTGAGAGTCGGGATCGGGTTGCCTTGACCAGAGATGTCAAGGGACTCGGTCCCGGTTGAGGATGATAGTGGTGAGGGGATGTTGGCTGCAGAGGCAACCTCACCCATAATCAGCATCGGTGTGAAATCAGTCGACCCTTGCGGGTCGAGGAAGTCGAACTCCGACCTGGAGTCCGATGGAGGACGGGAGCTTATCTATTGATGAAACAAGAGGGGCTTCTTTCTTGCCACTTCTCGGGTAAGGGCGAGACGAGGTTTCTGGGGACAGTTGCTCACCGCGCGGAAAGTGTCGCCACGTGCTTGCGCGATGCCGCGAACAACTTGCAAATGTTTTTCGTCCGTCCGCGAGAGAGACACGGTGACAGTCAAACGGACACCTGAGTGAAAACCTTTCATGAAGTAATTCGCCAGGTCCCGTTAGCTGAATACGTTGGCGCAATGGAGGGCCGTTGCTCGCGGCCGATCTGCAAACAGTGACTCCTCCTCGTCCTCCAACTGATTTGCTCTTATGACACCGTCATACGTGGCGGAGAGAACGTCTTCCGTGGCGTACCGCGCAAGGAGAGTGTTGACGGCGGGGTCCCAACTGGGCTCACAACGCCGACCTTCCAAAAGCGTGTGGTTACGTTGCGCAGCGATCAAGTGCCTTGGCGTCTCCTCGAAGAAAACAAGGTAAAAAATTGACCGCCGCGCGTTCATGTATTCCTGTGGCGTCACAGGCATAGCGGATTTGAGCCAGGAACCTCAGGACTTCGATGGCGTCTCCGCCATCGAAGTCTTGGAGGCTTTGGTTTAATGCTTGGATGTTTGTAGCGAGCTTTCCAAGCCGCCGCAAGTCGTAGGGTAGCACTTCCGTTTGAATATCCTGCAGGCGGTAAAGCCTGTAGGATATCACCAGATCGAACGCTGGTTCCCTGGTCTTCAAGATCTGAAGACCGTGTTCCAGCGGTCCGATGACGTACTCTCCGTCCACGGGCGGCCCTTCGGGTGCCTGTGGTCCGGGAGCGAAACGATCTGGTGGTGGGGACTCAAAGTCCTCACAGTGACACGCCGCTGAGCTTGCGTTCGCGCTCATCTGAGCGCGAAGAGTTTCAGTTAATATAATCCCAGCTAGGCCGTTTACTTGCTGGGATACCCGCCAAATGATGGTCCGATGTTTGGCCACAGGGGCCTTGTCAGCTGGCGTACTGATTTCGCGGGTTTGGACGCGGAGCACTTCCGCTTGAAGGGTCTGCAGAAGCGTGTCGATTTTATCGACACATTTCCCCAGCCCTTCCGATAGGGTATCCAAGGCACGTTGGCTGAACGAAGCTTCCGCTTCGCTCATGACGTCCTGTCGGAGCCCAATCAAGGTATCTTCGAGCATGTCCCTCGATACACAGTTCAGCCTTATCTCTGAATAGTGCTCTTGGAGAGATGCAATTTCCTCATGGATGACCTCTTTGAGATTATCAAATATTTCATCCTCCATTTTGGTTCCGAGGGCCTTCAGACGGCTGTCAAGCTTAGCTTGCCAGATGCCTGGGGCCTTGGCATCTCTTCGCGGGGTCATTTGTCTCAGCCTCAGAACTTCCAAAGGTTGGAAGTTCTAGGTCGGGAGACCACTGTAGTATTTACAGAAAGCGCCTGAGCA
>JAUBNZ010001790.1:0-10464 GCA_032355485.1 Bonnemaisonia californica | reverse complement strand
GTCCAAAGCAGGCGTTATCGAACTGTCCCCCTCCAAATTGTCCAGTACAGTAGTCTTAATGCCGAAGAAGGACGTTTCAATGCGTTTTTGCATAGACTACCGACAGCTCAACGCGGTAACCAAACGGGATTCGTATCCGCTGCCCAGAATAGATGAATGCATCCAAGCCCTCGGGGATGCGTCGATATTCTCCACCCTGGATTTCAACAGCGGATACTGGCAGTTTTAAATAGATGATACCGACAAGGATAAGACTACGTTTACCAGCCACAGCCGTTTATACCTTTTCAAGCGAATGCCGTTCGGTTTGCGCAATTCCCCCACCATCTTTCAGCGGGCAGTGGATATTATCCTGTCAAAGGTGAAATGGAAGTTCGCGTTAGTCTACTTGGACGACGTAAATATCTAATCTAAATCAGTGGCGGATCACTTTTGACATGTCCGTGAGGTATTATCGCTCCTGTAAAATGCGGGGGTCTCCCTGAAGTTGAGCAAATGCGCTTCCTTCGCCGATCGGGTCGACTACCTAGGTCATGTCATCCGTGCCGGGAAGGTAGAAGTCGCCCCGCGAAATGCAGACGCCATCTGTCAGGCTACACCATCCCGGAACCAAACAGAATTACGATCCTTCTTAGATTTATGTAACTTTTACCGGCGCTTCGTTGCTGGGTTCGTGCGAATCGCAGCCCCAATTAACAAGACGTTCGGCAAAAGAGAACCCGTACGATTTAGAGCCTCTCCCGAACGGAAGCGGCAGCCTTTGAGGAGCTCAAGAGCAGACGGGTCAAGACGCCGATACTGGCCCTTCCCCGACACGGGAAGCACTACCCCCTTGATACGGACTCCTGCGACCATCAGGTGGGGTGTACCCTTTTACCGGAACTACCGGACGGGAGAAGGAAACCGGTTGGGTACTGGAGCTGGGCGCCGACCGAGGCGGAACATAACTATAGTACTACTGAAAAGGAATGTTTGGCCATCGTCTGGAGTACCCTCACGCTACGTCCGTACCTCTATGGTCAGAAATTTACACTCCGTATGGACCATAACGCGTTGAAGTGGATCCTAAACCTTTCGGACGATTCCGGCCGGTTGGCCCGATGGATATTACTCATCGCTTAGTTTTACTAGGTTGTATAATACCGTTCGGGAATCATCCATCTTCAGGCGGACGCCCTCTAACGGATTCCCGCGGACGGGTTAGACAAGATACCCCTGAACGATGAGAGCCCGTGCTTCGTCGTCGAATCCAACCGAGCGGCAGAAGGCAAACATATCGAACGTGGTACATGGTATGACCCCGATGAAGACCGAAGAACGGAACTGCCGTTTGTCCTCGCGGTTGGCGCTGAAGAGCCCGAGGTGATGTCGATCCCGCCGGATGAGCTCCAACACGAACAAGCTAAAGACGGATTCTGCAAATTCAAGGCCGATACCGTCGGGGATCCGAAGTCGCAATTTGAGGTTGACCGAGACTGCGCCTCGTGCGCGAAGAATCACGGTACCCCATATCGGACGCAACGTGAGATGAAACTATTCCCCGCGGCGGGCCCGTTGGAGTTCTTCGCTATGGCCATTTTGGGACCTTTGCCCAAAACCGCCAGAGGTAATCGTTCCATCCTAGTGATCACCGATCGGTTTCTCCAAATTCTGTTGCGCCCTACCGTTACGGACAAGGACTGCCCAAGTGGTCGCTGCCGCATTTCTTGGCAATTAGGTTTATATCTATGGTGCCCCGAACATGGTTCTGACCGACAGCGGTCCCCAGTTCACCGTAAAATTCTTTGAATCTGTCTGCGGGATGCTCGGCGTTAAACACTATCTGACGACCGCATATCACCCGCCGACTAATAGTGAGACCGAACGGTTTAATAAGACTATTGTGCAACGCCTTCGCCACTATGTCGAGGACCATCAGTCCGATTGGGATGTGTACATCCAGCCGCTGACATAAGCATATAATATGCAGGGCCACCGAACGACCGGAACGACCCCCTTCGACTTGGTGGTGATTCGCCACCCGAGACCGATAACCGTTACGGACTCTAATGTTTCTTTTCCCCTGATATGGACATGGAATCGCTATCGCCGGCCAGATTGAATCTCCTGACGTTGCAACGCCTGGCTTCGAGCCTACTACAAGCTCGAGCTCGGTCAACGCGCGCGCAGCAACGCTATAAGTGTTCCTTTGACCGAAAGGTAAGTTCCACCCCTGAATTCCATACGGGAGACTTAGTTTTCGTCTACCGACCACCGCATATGGATGGAGCCACCCGCGCAGCTCCCTCGGTTCGGCCGAAGCAACGGCGCGTAAGTTCTTACCGAAATCGGAAGGACCATTTGTCGTCCGATCGGTGACTGGCCACACGGTCAACATAGGGCAAGACGGGTTGACCAATACAGTCAACATCAACCGCTTGACTCGGATGCCCCGCCCTTCCCGCCTCATCGCTCCATCAGAGGAAAGCGAAACCCGAACGGATATCATGACGCCAGTACCCGTTTCAAGGTCGGAAGTCTTTGACACCCGAGCCCATGCGGGAGATGCCAAACCTCCCTTGCCCGCTCTCTTCATCGAGGCGGACGTTGACTGTGAGCAACGGCTCTAGCCAACCTGAACAGAGAGGGAGTCCATACCGTCCCTCGTTCAATCTACCCCGAAAGGGAACAGTCCCACCAGCCCACCTGCCACGGAACTTGCCCCTCAGTAATTCGCGGTAGACCGCCTTCTAGACCGAAGCGACTATCCGCTCGGGAGATCGTACAGTGTGTGGTGGTATGGATGTGGGCCGGATCAGGACACCTGGGAGCCAAATGACCTCCTCCCTGCTAACACCATCGCTCGTTTCGAACGCAACCGAGCCGCCAACCGTTTGCACGCCGTCGAGAGAGGAAGCCCCCATCTACCAACAAACAGCGGCCCGGAAGCTCCGTTCACGGGAGGAATCCAAAGAAGAAAAAACGGGTGTACCGTACTGAAAAGGCCACTCTCCGCCCGGTGAAATTATTTAGCGGAGGACAAACCACCCCTCGACGGGGTTAACTGAGTAGAGATCTGAGACCGAGGCAACGAAGCCGTTCTAGAGACCTGAGTTGTCTGGTACCTCCGAAACCTAAGTTTCCAAATCGGTATTCGTTTTCAGACCGGATTCGACGATTTTGATCCACCTCCCGTTCTCATGCGGAGTGTCCGTACAGTACCAAAATAACGGATTCCCGAACGGAGGAGTATGCTGGTAATTACCGAACCAGACTTCGCTGACCTTAACGGGATAGCAAGCCGTCCTCGGAACATCGGTGGTCGTCGAGTCATCTAAAGAGTCGTCACTTTTCGACCGAAGCAAACCATCCATACGCCAAGAACCGGATGCCCCTGCCTCACACCGACTGGGGGATTCGTACGCCGGATGAAAAGACGCTTCGAAGGCGCCGAAGAGTTTGGAAAGTCAAGCAAGTTGACTTCCGACCAAATGTGCGTTTCTGTACGGAGTTCGAAGATCTTCGACATACCACAGTCACCAATCAAGGAACGGTACGGACCTCCGTGGGGCTCGACACCCCCGACTCTTCATCAGGATAACCGTAACAGTCGCTCGAGCACCTTGTTCGAAACCCAGCAGGTCGATGCGAAACCGGAAGTCCATGCAGAGCTCGTAGGACCGATTCGTTACCAACCTGTCGCGCCTATTCACCAAAAATAGCAAGGGCTTCCGTTTCAAAATGACGTAAGTATCACTGAAACGGTACACGGTGGCGTGGAAGAGTTGCCTCCATGCTCGGAGAAGAGTCCCCACCCGGCCAACGTACCTTGCAGTCGGTCGGTCGGGACGACTCTCGGCCTTGAGGAGGGGGCAGTGACATGTACGCACCTACAGGGAGTATCCGGACGGAACACACGCTGGAAGGGGATTGGCAGTATTCAAATCAGACCTTGATGGGGATTGGACGTATCTAATCTGGCCCTTTACTGAAAAGTTCGTAAGCGGGACAGGGGCATTTTCCAAAAATTACAGAAAAAGACGAAGCATGAACGAGTATGAATACCGATCCGGGCCCAGGACGTGCCCGAAATTAAGGAGGAAGCCCTGTGATACAATCTCGTACGTCACTTCCGTTAACCGGTCGGCTAAGGAAGGCAGCTAGGTAACCCGTACACGTGGCGACAGTGGCGTAGTGGGCGTCGCCCACGTGTGAACCCGGTCCAGCAAGGTAAGCTGCGAGTCATCTAGGGCGTACCGTACTGTCACCTCGGACACCCTGTCCCGGAGTGGCTCGTGTGGGTATTCCGAGTTCGGTAGCGCCGATTTAGGAATTAAGTAGAGAAGATAATAGAATTTGAGTAATTAGCTTACAGTAGTGAGGTGCAAAAGCCGCGAGCATACTTAACCATGTTGCTCGCGGCCAACCTAAAAGATAAAGAGGCAAGCACCCTTCGGCCCTAAAACTAGTCTACATGCTGCCGGCTCCCGCTTCGGAGTTCCATCACCGTCTCTCGCCCAGCTCGCACACCCATGGAACTAGCCACATTCCCGTGCTTCCCCTTTTCCCTCGGAACGTCCCTCCCCCTCTCGCAGTTACTAACATCCTATATTCCGAACGGACTTTTAGTACGACCGCTGGGGGGCGGGGCGGTTTGTATTTGTCAGGGAATGCCAACTGGGAGGGGGAGGAAAGGGGCGGGCCGGACTGTGTGTTAAGGAATGGACCGGTAGGTCGGGGCAAGGGGCGGGCCGGACAGTGCCCGAGAAAGTGCAGGAGGTTCTGCCAAGTGTCTGCATTCCACTGCAAGATACGCCAGGGAGGCGAGAGGTGCATCCAGATCTACATATTTTATTTAATTTTGGAATTTAAGACGTCTCTACTGCACCTCAACAACAGCGCTCCGCAGGAAGGCCGGGGGTGAGCTCTGGCCTTTCATTTTCGTATAGGGCTAGCCCCTATACCATAATGGCTAGCTCGGGCCAATTGTTAGTCGCCTTGTGTGATCAACCAAACACATCCCCGAAGACTGGGCCCCGGTCCAAATTTTATTGTTTCGAAACTGGGCCTCTGTCCGCTTCGGTGCCACGCAACGATGTCCCCGGGCGGAGCCCGTGACCGGGCCACTTGTAATTACTGTATGTACATTACACTGTACTGCAAGCCATCTGTTTCATACATCTTTAGCAACGCTGTCAAAACGTTTAGTAGAAATTGCTTGCAATTTAACATCTGGCATTGACGATACCTTTTTGGCTCCAAGCCTGGTCTCGCAATACGCTCATGTTCATCAACGCTCTAGATTAACGTGTTCATAGACCATAAGGGTTGACATTGTAATACCCAGAACCAGGTGTCGTCTTTTGAAATGTGATGTGATGTGATGTGATGTGATGTGATTTATTTATTTATTTATTTATAGTCTAAAGAGTGACCGTTGTCCTAATGAAGGCTAGATGTGATGATGAACATCTTCTGAACATCTTCTTCATCATCTGTCCTGATGTAGGCTAGATGGCTACTCTGCTTTTCTCTAATCGGCCTTATCGACCTTGAGCATGGAATTCGAGATCTACTTTTTCTTGTTTCGTCGGGATGTAAATGAACCACTAGACCACAGGGTGGGGTTAAAGTCGCAACAGGACGTTTGAAATACTCTCGTAGCTTTAGTATTGTTCCCTTCCTCCCATCCTGATCATCAATTCTTTTCTTCCTTCCTGCATTTGACCTGCGATAATTCTATCACCACTGTTGTTACATTATAAGAACAACTGAAGTTTGAGGAAGAGTACGTTGGGGAACAGACAGACAATCTCTCGTAGCATTGGCTCCCAACTTGAAGAGGTTGTCTTCCTTCTAAAAAATACTTTGAAATTATCTGAATACAGAAACTGCGATATGGATGGGTATCTGGCATTTGCAAGTACAATTTTGAAGGTGGTCTTCTTCAATAGTTAGTAGAAGCACTATTGCAAATACATATGTAAATTAACGAATAATACTGTAGTTGATATTTCCGATCCACTATACGTTTCATTTTGAATCGAGGGTTTTGACGAGTTTTCCGAGAACGAGAGTCTGGGTTCAGTTGAAGAATTCCGATGAACGGACATGTTCATTTCATAAATCTGCCACTATTGTGATTCGCTAATATCATGTTATAGTGGCACGGAACTCGAAAACTATGTATACTTGTTGCAGTTAAAGATTGGCATCCATTTCTTGGTCAGAAACAAAATTTTGTACAATCGTTGCTGCCTGAGCGGGAAACTGAGGAACGCATGTGAATAAGAATTCATTCACCATTGCAACTATGCGCCTCAAATCCACAGTACTGTTCAACTTGAAGTTGCCGCAGGCTGCGAGGTTTTCTGATGAGTTCTTCAAGCCTGAATTGCAAAGCACAGAAGTCAGTCTTCCAGGTGGAAGAATATCCGGCAACCTTGGTAACATAAAGCCTTGAAACGAAAGAATACATCCACACGCTAGAAATGTTGGAGGGGCCGTACAAAGCGATGGGCTTTCTTCTGGCCCTAGGTCACCCTGCCTAATTGCTGATCTCCCCCACTGCTGTTTCTCATTTTCCTTCGTTTCCGAAGGCACGCAAAACCCAGTAGAGAGAAGCAGAAGGCAGCATAAAAAGAAAATAGTCTTCATTACGCTGTGGAACCCCAATTATTAATCGAGTTTGTAGTCAATAACTCCTTTCTTTTGTCCGTGACTACAAAGATGATTGCTTTGCTACGATAATGATTCCTACCTTTATAGATTTGAACGAAAGATGAAGAGATTTTATCTGAAGTAATTTAACAGCGATATATTATTCGAAAACTTTTCAAAATGCTATGGGCTCAAGCCAACTTGTACAAGGTTGCTTTCAAACATAAAGCCATTATATTATACCACACAACCTGCTCATGATTTTCAATTAAGAGTGGAAGTATAACTTTATTTTGGCTGTTGTACAGAACCCATCCCATGGAGATAAAACTGATTTCCACCCAATCATTCCTTGTCCTCCCTGCATGTCCAAATAGTAGAGTGAAGGATAATTCTGAACAAATCTAATTCTTTTTTCGCATAACTGCCTTTTCCATGCTCAAGTAAAGTAAACTTGAAGCGTACATGCTTAAAAATACTTCTATTCTAAAGTTATGCTGTACTAATAATGATTTAAACCTACTCTATAACATTGAAAGAAATTAGGCAAAGCACAGGAGGTAAGATTCAACTGAGAATACAGGAAATATTACTGCATTCTGCCGAACGGACCATCATCCCCGGTGTGTCACATCTAGAAGAAGTAAATAGTGGCCGTAAGGGCCTCAGTTCAGTTGAACTTTCTTCCAGCTATTTCGAGGATTGACAAACACTTTCTTTGACATAGTGTTGTTCCTTTGAATACTTTTGAATGTGGTCGGTATGAGACTTCCCACAGAAAGTTTTCATGCAAAACCCATTCATTTCTCCCAGAAAATGAGTTGTGCTGTTACTTCACGATATAAAAGATAAACGATGAATTCATGAAAAGGTTTCCAGTGGCAACACGGAAAAGGGCCGCTTCCTGCCCAACCCATAACTCCGTGAAAAATGAAGACCATATTATTTTCCTATCTCTTGGTATTGACCATAACTTCCGTTTATGCTGCCGAAGGGAAGGAAAAAGATGATGGAAACGTTCTCTCCATGGCATTGTTAAGGCAAGCCGCTGGAAATCAAGGACAGGGTATGGAAGAAGCGGTGGTATCCCCAGTTCCTACTTCGGCGGTTGAACTTCCAAATGCTTGTCGAATTCCTGAGGAAGCTCTCGGATGTATCTGTGTGATTGCTTTCCCTGGATCAATGGTTGAACCTTCAGCAGAGCCAGATGCAGCTCCTGCCGCCACGGCTCTGGCGCTTTTCTGTGAACCGTTCCTAGCAGATCCGATGGCGACGCTCTCTACTTGTGGAAACATCATGGAAATTTTCGCAGGTGTCCCTGGGCTCATTGGCAACCCTGGACCATTTTTGGAAGATTGCTTCCCAAATGAAAACTAGGATGCTTGAGTGATGTCACAAGTTTGGTGTGGCTTGAAACTATAGAAACATTTGGAGTACCGAAGCGATCTTAGGAAACGATCTTAGGGTAAAAGGTATTTTCTAGAATTAGAAGCATCCTAGATGGTTGTATTTGGCCGTTTCAAGCTGTTCGAAAAGAGATCGTAGCATAAACTTAGTTTTCGGTCTTTGAATGTTCCATCTACTTCAAACACTTTACTTTGCATTGCAGCGTTCATAAGAGGGAAAAGCGGAATATTTACCTTTTGGTTAAGCGCAGTAGTTTTGGTTTACGTTAATTTCGGTCTCTAAGTCTTCAAAAACAAAAGAAAGGCATGAAAGTGCTACAACCCTGACCATTCTGACGCTTGAGAGATACAATACACGTTTCTTCTGTACCGTCTGAATCAGGGCTTTCCAGATAATGCGTGAAACGTATACCTGAGGGAAAGATAAATATGTGTGACCATCGCTGTGATAAACATGGACAAAAATTTGTGATTAATGAATAAACGGATTACGCAATAAAAAAGCCCACCATAACTCTCCCGTCCTCCTCCAGCTGAAAAGTCCGAATTCATAAATTGAAAAAATTGGACGCAATATGTCATATCGAATTGTTATCTACTTGTTTGGTTTCTGCTTCCTTTTCACAAGGAAAACTGTTGTTCTACTTTACGCACTGAAGTAACGCTCTGTCTAGAATGACCATGGGAAGGAGGCTTCCCAGATTGATTTCAAACTACAATCATACCAAAAGAAGGTTTTCCAAAAAATTTGACATACCTTCTATGGTGGAGTCGCACAGACGGTTTCGGGTAATGGAGTAGCATGCATTTGGACATGGACTACACTCTGTTTATATCTGCTGAAGAAGTATACAGGACGCAGGGATCTTTTTGCCAAACATCGGAAGTGTCGATATGTCCGCATAGTACCGATTCCACTACCAGGGTATTATTACTGCAGTCCGATTTCCAATGTGGTTCTGAACATACACGCCTATTATACCCATTCAATTATTCTCGGCCTATTGCAGGTTACAGCAAAATAATATGACAATGATTCAAATCAATTCTGTACAAACGTTTGAACTTTGCAGCCCTCTTGGCAAGAAGGGATACGTATATTTTTCTTGGTAGAGAATAATATGGAAGAAGGGAAGTCTTCCACCACGCAATAAACATATTTAACCTATGCCGATGAACTTTGATGGTCCGTACTGTAGACATTATGGAAAATGAAAATGTACTGCGATCAATTTCTAGACGAAGGTGTGTAGACAGCTGTGCTGAATGCAGAATGTATTCTGGCCTACATTTATCCCCAAGGAATTTGCAAGCTGGTGGACATGAAGCAAAGAGTAGATGCTATCATGAATAGGATTATTTTGAAACATGTGGCAACTAACCGTATCGAGCTTCTCCTTGGGGTTTGGAAGAGAAATTACAGGGTCGACGTAGTAGTATAGAATTAATTTATTTTACTTCCATGGCTCCTAAGACGAAGGGGATCCAATATGGGCAACCTCGCGAAGAGGGAGCTCCTTAGGATCCCCTCTCACTCAAGGAGGGGAAAAGGCGGTATGTGGAGAATCGCACCGAAACCCACATTAATTTACCACCACCTCCCCAAAGCGTTGGTTTTTTTGCATTGGGTGTAGAATACGGACCCCAACACAATTACCACCGGTGACAATTCACAGCCGTTCTGGGGTTGATGGAAGTCTTCGAGGTACCCTGGGTTATGGTTAGGGGTACAGTTGTTGAAGCCTCCATGGCGATGTGCTTACAGAAGCGAGTGGAGCTCCTAGATATGCAGTTAGCTAGAGTACGACACACGGTAACAAGCACACAGATGCCGGAAGTCACTGCTTCCCTCTTTAGCGGTCCTTGCTAATCTAGGATACTTATACGTATCTAGATCCCGTTGTTTCGTTGCGCCACACGATGTGAGATGCAGTTTCAAGGCCCGGGGCCATGCATTTCTAATCGGGGCCACTGGCTCCTACCTCAAGTGCTACTTAAGGTTGCCAAATTCTAAACTGAGCCATCTTAATTAGCACTAATCTGTCGCCGAATAGTGCGACTCTAGAGATAGAAATTCTGGTTTTGTTCCATGCTCCCATCGCTTCCTCGAGCTAAGGAGAATCCACTGAAGGTGCATGGCATTTCTTCTTCTTTTCCCATCTCGAATTCTTCACTTCTCTTTTTCCCAAGCTCACGGAAAGCGGGTATACCGGCTCGAAGGAGGTCGTCTATGTACCCACCACTCAAGCCAACCAGAGATCCATCTGACATCAGCTTGTAGAGTGCCGGGTCAGACTGCAGTGGCTTCATTCCAAGATCGTTTCGATGGTGGTCGTCCAGTGTCTTATGCCATAAGTCTCCAGAGTCACATAGTCCATAAAGCGGCTTCATCAGCTTTAAGCACTGCTCTAGTCGCAGC
>JAUBNZ010001789.1:0-10466 GCA_032355485.1 Bonnemaisonia californica | reverse complement strand
ATACTCTGGTCTCCCACAACCCTCTTGGGTGCCAATTGTCCACAACTCCACGGAGGAGTCTCTCTACCACCCTTTTCGAAGGGCTGCTACCGAGAGGTAACTAGGACCTGTAGCCACCCCCTCCGTTCTCCGGAGGGCGTGTAATACTACAGCTACCAAAGGGTCCTCCAGGTTAGCGGTTCTTTTTGACTAGTAGGGACATAGACTCCAATTGGCCTGTGAGTTCATCCACTTTCTTCTGTAACGCATGAGCGTCATTCAAAATGTGCTTCGACGTTTGGTATGTATTTGACGTGGGCTCCATCGGTACTTCCTTTGCAGGGTACAAAGCAGAGTGGCTTGTTACAAAGTCTTTGAGAGCCTTCTTCAGGCCTTCGTATGTTGTATCCCCTCTGTATATTTCAAATTGAGCAAGATCTTGGAAGTTCACAACAGCGTTCCCCAGGATTCCAAACTTTGCCTGTGGGTTGAAGTCTGCTTTTTCGTAATAGGCGTCCATCTTCTGTAGATATCTTTTGATGTCGTTCGGTTCCAGCTTGGCGGAGATAACTTGCCTGAAGCTGTCCTCCGGTTGTCCCGGTTGCCGCAAGTGGTCAATCAAAGTGTTCTTCACGGTAGATTATTCCAAGGCTGATGCTATTATATCTCCTATTTTCGAAAACATGTCATAATAGAAATCGAAATCACGACCTTCCAGGAAGCAAAGAAGCTCGGAGGCCCTTTCTTCATCAGTCTTACCGCGCATGGCAATGTTCTCGTAGACGAAAAAGAATTTTCTGACGTTCTTCCCGGTGGATCCATCGAAACTTGTCATTGAAGGGTCGGCATCTTTGCCGTCACGTCTCTACAAGAGTACTATTGTGGAGCCGTGCTACTGTAAAGTACATAATAGCCGACTCGGACGTAGAAACTTACTAGTAGTGTTAGCTACGAAAAGATAGGTTATTAGTTCATCAGATGATGGGTTGGATGCTGTAGTGATACACGAGCATCCATCTGCTTCATAGTCAGCGTCCGACCTCTCGGGAGGAAGTGTCCTATCTAATGAACGTTCAAGCGTGCGCGAGCCCACGAACAACCGTGGGCCACACTACATATTAACTAGCATTAAACTAACCGTAACTATAAAATTCCATAACAGTAACCCTATACTAGGTAGTTACAGAAAAGCACCCCCACAAACTGCTTGAAAGGCCTACTGGAAGCTAATTGAGAGCTCCTTCCTAGATAGCTCCAGTTTTGAACCTACTCTTCCAACATTCAACATGGAGACGTCAAGGGGAAGACTACAGTGCACACTCTAATTAGTGTTGGCGCGGAATTAGTGTATGTGCGAAATTTGTGTCACTGCGGCGAAAATAGTATCACTTACATGAAGTTAGGTTTGTTCATTTCAGATACCCGCGAAGTTAGAGTAGGTGTACTTTTCAATGTGAGGTTCAGAGCAAATACCCGTATCATTTTGATGTTTTTGATGTACTCCCCCATTCAATACTCCTTGATGTCTGTATACACTGATGCGACGACGGTCTACAATGTGTATAAGTTCCAGGAGCGATGCGCTGCCTTTCCTTCTCTATCGCACGCTGAATCTTTCAGGAATTCTTGCAGCTATGCCCCTGAATTCTTCCCCGGTCTTAGCTTTTCTATCGGGCACACAAGCAGGCAACGCCAATTCCAAGACACGATGACAGTGAGAACAGTGAAACCCTTGATTTGATTCAGACTCACAATCCCGATTCGGAAAGCACAACAGTCAGGCATGCTACAAAAAGAGCTCAAAACGTGTTAGCCAAGACTCGAATGTTTCCTATTGTCAATTGGATGACCAAGTACGTATAGGAGAACGGTGAAAAGCACAAATGAAAACGTTCCATCGCTGCCTCTCCATTAAATTTCAAGCGATCAACCAATTCAAAATATGCCAGAGCAATGAGGTACTGGAAGAACCGCACTGATTTAAAAGAAATCTACAAGGAGTCGGGGACTCATGGAAACAATATCTACAAGATTTCATCAGGTGGTGGACGGGTTCTTGTTCGCATACCCCAAGCTAAATGTGGACGTGTTCGTAAACGGACATCTTGGATAACCCGTTTGGAGACGGCTGTCGTTGCATAGTTTAAAAATTGAGAATGGCTGGGGTCAAATTCAACTCAAAACTTTTGCAAACTGTTGCTATCGAAATGGTAAAAGCAAGTAAAGTACCCAGATGTAACTCGGATACAGCATCCCCAAATTCAAGGAAACCAATTGAAGATTATTTCACTGCTCGTTCGGCACAGCATTTCATGCAAAGGAACGATATTGTAAGTCGTAAACATTCTGGAAAACTGTCTGTATCTGCTGCCAAACGAGAGCTCATCAATCGAGAAGTGGAATTCTTTTTAGGACAAGTGCAAAGAGACTTTAACAGTGGTGTTCTGAACGAAAACTATTTGTAATGAAGATGAGACCCTTATGGTCATCAGCATGAATAATGAGGGCACATTGGCTAGGCAAGGATCAAATATTGTACTATATGCTCATGTAGTTAACGGCGATCTGGGAATGACATTTATGGCCATCATCCAAGGCGGCACACAAGCAAAAACACTCCCAGAAATCATGGTGCTTTCAAATAGAAATCTTTCGTATCCCATGCGGGGTGTCCCAGACAACATTCCTGTAGTAACGTATCGTACCTAACCAAAAGGTTCGGTGGTTCGAACCTTATTTGAGGAGTGGTTAGATAGTGATAGAATCAACCCGAAGCTGCCAAATGGCACCAAGAAAGTCTTTTTATTGATAGGGCGGACGGACACACGATAACTCACTCCGTACAGGCTATATTGGATAGAAACGTTGTCATAAGATTTTTACCCACAAATTCCAATGAGTTGTGTCAACCGGCTGATTCGTTCATCATACAGAAGCCGAAAGAGCCCAGGCGTGAAAAGTGGGATAAGAAGAAGATTGAAATGATCCAAGGAGAGATGTGGATGTCAGTTCACAATTGGTCTGGACGGCTCTTAAATCCTGGAAAGAAGTATGGAAAGAAGTACTTTCTCAAGCTTGCGGCTGACGTTACCAGGGAAGTATCTGCTATGCAGGACCGAGAGAACACTAACTTGTGTCGAAAGGCAATGATTCTTTGTGGAATGGAAAAAAACCTAAATGAGGAATGGGGGAGGGCCAGTTGTTCCCTCATCAGCAGAAGATAATCAATTACCACATAAATCACTTTGATGGCGAACTTGTTTCGAAAGACACTCCTCTGTTTGTCGAGGACACGCTGATTGACTGTGATGCTTGATCATGCCTTTCCGTTTAGATAAAGGTATTCTTGTTCTGTTAATATAGAGATTACGGTAAAACGAAATTCGTTAAAGCAATCTCTTTCGAGGTATTGTAGGACAGGTGTCTGGAGATAACGAGATTTGTGCGCCAGATCGTTCTGAAATGTTCCCTATTCTGCTGATATAGCGAATATAAAAAATTCTACCGTGAAGGGCGGTACCCCAGATAGGGTAAATTGGAGGGTTAGACCTTGGCACCAAACATACACTCACGTCCAGTTCCAAGCCACTTTCACTCCTCCCAGGCCACCTCCAAACACCCCGCACACCAACCGCCAGCCAAAAGCACTCTACTCTAATACTCACATTTATGCAATATTCCCGTTCTCGTAATTCGTTAAATTTCTATTATTCGTTACGCTCGGCGGCTCAATTCGATCCGTCGAATTGCGCAGAAATAAGGAAACTCGTTGTACCGTAACCTCTCCAATGACACTAATTTCGCGCGCACCTAAATTAACATACAGTAGGGTCGAAATTAGTGTAAATGATACTAATTATGCGCAAGTGAAAAAATAGTCCCGCATAAATTAGCGTAAGTGATTCTAATTTAATTAGAGTGTGTACTGTACTGTAGGGATACTACGCAAGCGAAATTCTGCAACGATTCTGCAAAGGAATCGAAACTAAAATTATAGTGTTGCAGAATTCTGCAATTCAGCGTAATCAAAGTTGCGGAATTCTGACTGTTTAGTGAAGGGGAAACTGAAAGAGTTTTTTCAATACATGTAATACCAATGGCGCCAAATAGCCACTACCGCCTCCGAAGTCATCGGTTGAGACGCCGTGGATGTCTTCCCGATCTTCACACACCACGTTCAGAATGGCAACCGTAGTCCATCCCAGCCCAAATACCTCCACTCCGGAGGTTGTGGAATTTCCTCCTTCTGTGCCTGAGTTGAACACTTTGGACGTAACGCCCCGTTCAAACCGTCATGTAGATGCACGCACAGGTCGTCGGCAGAAGTTTACTCCGGACGACGACGTAGTGTTAGTGCGAGAAGTGGCTGCGGCAAGAGCCCATGTTGCACATAATGGCGCCACCAAGGAGCGCTTTGAGACCGCTGAAAAGAAATCAAATGCTACCCGACGCTTAACCTGTCCTTTGATTTGGAAAATCGTCCAGGACAGGTACAAGCGCATTCAGACTCGATTCGATGAGCATGAAAAGATAGACGTGTTGATGAGTGGGGTTGGCGGCGACTTAGGCGAAATGGAGGAGCTTTTAAGTAAAATAAATTGATTTTTCATTCCTGTACAAGCAATTCCTTGTGTTTCTCAAAAGAATCCCTGAAAAGTATAGAGAAGGCAAAGGTGCCTGTTGGGCACGTAGCTTTCTCTTGAAATCCATCAACGTCCAAAACAGTTTGATTTCTTTAAACATCCATTCAACAGTAACTCTGCTGTTGGCCATGGCAGTATTAAAAGCTTGCGAGTATGCACTTAGGTATGCACTTTCGAATGTTACTTCCATATACTCCCTCCAATTGTATCCACTATCGCCACATATACAGTACATTACGCCTTCAGCAACTAAGCATTCCTCAAGCTTCGTTTTGAGATCCGACTGTGAATAGAGTGTCCAATCGTTCCGACGTCCCTCTAGAGGTCCGTAGCAGTGCAGAAATATGCCATCGGGATTTTTCACTACCTGGAACTTGAGAGCATGAGCACGCTTGTGTCCGTTATACACCACATTCTGGATACCTTTATCCGTCGGTCTTGCGATCTTAAGTACTGTTCCATCTATAAAACTAATGCAATTTGTCAGGCATCCAGACTTTTCTGCGACAGAAGCAGCAAAACACGGTTCTTTTTGCTGTATATAACTTGAGGTAAGATTACTCGTTAAAAGGGATAATCTTGCCGAAATAAACGCCTCTATGCCCTCCCAAAATAGTTCGCATAGCTGAGGGGCGTGCTTTCCAAACTGCAACTGCAACTCCAAATCCCGCCAGCGGTAAGGGCTTGTCATACTAAGTAGTACAACGCATGTGACAAGAATGGGAGAGGCGTAGAAGCGATTCCTTTTGGTGTGCGTCTGTGTCGTTGGCCATTCTAACGCTCTGACGACACGGTTGATGTCTTTCTTCACAAAGCGAAAATTAAAAACGCAGTCTGTGTCTGTGAATGAATTGAAGTTAAAAGCGTAGTTGGAAAGGGATATAGTTCGCTTTCGTCGCAAATGAGTACTGTAGTCTATTCTAGCAGGCAAATACGCTGAGAGAGATAGACGGAGGAGCTCCAAAGGCACTTTTGCCAGCTGCGACCTCCTCAAAAGAAGCGTTAGCGTAATTTGTCTCTATATAAATCCCCTTTGTCTGCTGGCGGCTTTGGTGTGTCGCCGTTGTGATCCGCCCCTCTTGGTCATGTCTGCTTGTGCTTAGCTCGATGGTGCGGTTGGACGACTCTCGTGTGCTTGTGGAGACAAAAATGTAATACTCCGACATTACAGTATTGCAGTCGTAGCGTAAATCATTTTCTGAACCAAAACGTTGCAGGATTATGCAATTTATCATACTTTTCTCTTTACAGTACCTTTGCAGAACAGTTGCAGAATTTTATCAAGCGTAATACACCAAGTATATATTCCTCGTATCCCTTTTCTCCCAGCAGCGCACGCACCTCTATCTGATAGTAACATCCCCTACTTCCGGCCCGCTCTGCAGCCCCTGAATAATTCCTCCCGGTCCTTTCCAACAGCTGCCGACGCCTCTGCGTCATGCAACCTACTACACGCCACCCGTGTGGGGCTTAGGTGGGTGGGTGCTCCACTGAGTTGTGATCGGACCGGTGGTGGGTGGGATCGGAGCCATGGGCACTGATACGCATGAAGGGCTCCACCCGTGCCCATGCGTTCGTGGGCCAATGGTGGACAAAGGCCACCCCTTCGTCTAGTAATTGTTAGTAAATAATTGTTAGTAAATAAGTAATATCTGGCCACTACTGGAGATACTCTTAATATACTACTGTATAATACTATTGAATAACTAGCTGTACAGGAAGTCTTGACAGCATCTTATCGATCACCTCAATTTTAAGTGCGATACCCTTACATGGATCATGTGGAGCAAACGTGGCAGAAAGTAAAAAAAGATGAACAATTGCGCAGGGCCAGATGAAGGCCGAATGGCAACAAGCCATGACACGACTCTGACACGACCTTGACATGACCCTGACACAACTAGCCACAGCAGAAAGAAAGCAGCAAAAATAGAGCGTGGCGGTGCGCGCGTGGCAGTACGCGCGTGGCACGCAGCGAACAGCCATTTTTCCGGTGATGCGCGGGCCACGCCCGGGCAGCCCGTACGCTGCCCGCAGCAGCATTGGCTGTTCCTATCGAACGCGCGTCCCGTCGAGCACACCGTCGACGAATTGTCGGCGGTCACGGTCTGTGACGCCGCCGAATGTAGACATACATCGCCTGTAATGCACCTGCGCATGCGCCCACATGCCCTCCGTTATCCCGTGGTGCTGGCGTATCGTTTGCAGTCAACGGCCACGTATAGCCCGAGGCTGTCATTTCGAAGCGGCTATTACAAATCTTTCCCTGCCGGTGCAATGCCCTTTGTTGTCGGTAAACTATACCCGTTCACGGCGGACGCACTTGTTGCTGCAAGGCACATGCCCTTACATCCGCTTTTCTTTCGTCTTCTCCAAGTTGTCGACATTTCCTTTTTCTTTTACGCGTTCAAGCGATGTTGTTGTTTCTTCATCGTCACTGACAGCTGATTTGCACGTGTATGCCCTGCCTCGGTTAGTCCCTCCTTTGAAACACTAACTGCTCTTCTCTGCGACTGCACGACCACGCCGCTCTGCTTTAAAAACGATTGAAGTCTTAATTTCGATCCTTTTCTCATTCCTCTTTCCCCTTCACGGTAATCCGGCAGTGCCGACAAGAGCTATTTTTGTACTGTAACCCCTGAAGGTACCAGGATAACCGACGGTATCCCTGTAACTTAGATACCCGTAGCTTATTTCGCTTTTACTGCTACTTCCTGTAAAAATCGCTCATCCAATTCACCATCCTACCATAGTTTATGCCTAGAAGCTGATTACTCTAGAAAACCATCACACATTAACAACCTCAATTGCTTCCGCAACAACTTTCTATCCACCATGCATATCATCTTTTTCAAAATACCCAAGCTGTCAACCCTGCCTACTTGGACACGCTTCCCACACCCCCACATGTACCGCGTTCGATCTGCCCTAAAGCGTAACCTAGATGTCCATCCCAATCTTGTAATGCTCAAACCAAAACATCGAACGGCTTTAGATACGGTACTCTGTAAATACTAAGCCCCAGTTATTGTCTGAAAAATTATCTTCTAACCCAAAGCACCGCACTCACTCACCCAAAACGATTTGATGCCAGCACATCTGATGTGCGAAGCACCCATCGCTCCTCATTCCTTCTTACCCACCGAATCCTCAGGTTTGGGCACCCCGGGGATAGGAGGTAGATATATCGGCAGGGATGAGGGAGCACGGCTCGGACCATGCCTAGAGCTATCAGCCCAGTTAGTAGCGTTGAGATTCGAAGTTCCCTCTTGCCTATCACAGTTAGTAGTCGCATCATACACCTCCATCGGATCAGCCTTCCGTTCATTGCCCAGCATCATCCGGTCGCCCCGATCCACTCTGGGAAATGACAATCTCTCCAAGCGATACGTATCCTGCGCCCGACGCTGCCCCGACGCAATCCCCGGCTTGTACGCCTCGCGACTCGGCGTTCCAAACTCCCGTCGTGCCCCTTGCAGCTGCGCATCGTGCTGCCCATATACGCCTTGGTGCGTCTGCCCAAGCGGCGGCGGCTCGTGTTGGATAAACGACAGAGGCTGCGCGACGGCCTCCTGCGTGCGCGGCACGTACAATGGCGCGCTGCTCTGCGGCATGGTGGCCGGTCGCGAACCGACGTGGCTTGCCGACGGCGATGAGCTGCCAGTTCTCTGGTAAGACGGCACCATCATGCCGCCAGGCGAGGGCGAATCAAGCTGGGAGCGTCTCGCCAGCTGGCAGTGCGGCATCTCGCGTACGCCAGGGTCCACGCGTGGCTGTCGCGGGCTTGGCTGGTGCATGGGTGCTACTTGGGATGCACTCGTGACCCTTTGGGGTGTGCGTGATGCAGATCCGAGAAGGGAGCGGAGGGTGCTGTTTTCTGCGATCAAACGGGTGTTTTCGGCTCTTTCGTGCTCCAGAGCAGCTTGTAGCTCGCGGATTGTTTCTCGCGTACCTTCAATGGTGGCTCTGGACTCCTTGACGAAGCTGACTGCGTCCTGGAGGACGGAGACCTTGTCGCTCTTGCCTGCATTTGGATTGCAGACAGACTTTCGGAGCTCTTCGATTTGTTCTGTCATGCGCATGCGTCGTTTCTGTTCCACTTCTTTGTGAAGCTTTTTGGGCTTTGCAACGGCGGAACTAGATATTGGCGAGTAATGTTGTTGTTGTTGTAGGTGTTGCTGCTGTGGTGGTGGCGGCGGCGGCAGCGATGGCGGTGACGGTGGCGGCTGCTGTTGGTGTTGCTGCTGCTGCTGCTGCTGTTTTTGTTGCTGTTGCTTCTGCTGCTGTTGTTGTTGAAATTGTTGTTGCTGCATAGCAGAGGCGGCTGCAGCAGTGGTGGGGATATCCAACTGCGCAAAAGGCGAAGACTGCTCCAGCCTCGGTTCATCAAATGCGGAAGCAGTAGGACGATGTGCGGAATGTGCGGAATGTGCGGGCGGCAGAGCGGGATCGGGCGAGGGTTCGATAGACTGGACACGCTGCGATAAGACATGCTGGTGCGGACCAGCGTCGACATGCAGTGGCTGGAGCGGCTGGGCGGGGCGGGAGACGGGGCGGAGACGGGAGTCTGGGGCAGGAAACTGAAAGGCGGAGGGATGGGCTTCGTCAAGCGGCGGGGTTGCGGAGCGCTCGGAGTCTGATTCTGTGTCGTCGTCGTCGTTGGGATGCCTGTCGGAGGGATGGGAAGAGCGCTTGCGCTTGCGGCGCGGGGCGCCTATGTGAGCAAAGCGCGGGAGCGGGATGCGCTGCTTGTCCATAAAATGGGCTCACGGTGGCGGGGAGAGGTGCGGGATAAGGGCGTCATATACGGAGGCCTGTTGGGAGGGTGATATCACCGCATGATACGGTGGTGCGGGAGGAGTGAGCAGGTGTGGTTATTGGTGACTAGGGCAAGGGGTGAGGTGGTGTCTCCGCGAGAGAAGTGGAATGTGGTTTGGGAAACATGCGAAGGATGTGGAGAGATGTGGCATGAAAGGGCAATGGGGAGGGATGAGTGAAGGGGAGAGCGCGCGGATAAATGGAGAGGGCGATTTGTAGGGAATGGGACAATGCACACGTCAATGGTGGCGAGTGTACGCTGAGCTGCGTCGGAGGCTTGTGGCGGGGCAAAATTGTACGAGTAGATACAGTAGCCCAACAAGGTACTTTACATAGCGTAGCGTTTAGGCAATAATAAGCATCGGACGGGAGCAGATGGGAGCGGACAGTAAAGTAAGCTGACCGTAGCAGTAATAATAAAGCAAACAAGCAATGTATAGTTTAGTGCACGTGTGTAGTGTAGCGCAGTGTCCCTCTGGTACCGCTGGATGCGACATGAACTTGTTACATGTAGTACAGCAACATGTATAGTAAGCGCTACCGCCTGGTAGCGCTACTGTACCAGGCGTTACCAAGCGTACAAGATTTACTAGACGCCCCCCAGCCGAGTCAACGGCACACAAGCGACAACAGGCCGCCTGCTCAAATGCTCAAAAGCAGCAGCCGCATCAGGCCCCGTTTACATTTATCTACGAAGGTATCTTCATCTATCTACATACTCGAATGTACCGCAGGGTACATACTTTACTTTACACACACACGGAGCAGCAGAAAGCAGCAGCAGCAGCAGCAGCAGAAAGCAGCAGCAGCAGCAGAAAGCAGCAGCAGCAGCAGAAAGCAGAAGCAGAAAGCAACGCGCACAGAGCGCAGCGCCTCGAGCGCAGCGCCTCGAGCGCAGGCTCTCCCACCAGGCTAGCGCAGGCTGAAGGCCCTCACACGCGAGCGCGCGTCCGCCGCGCGCCCCGAGGGAAGGAACCGTCCATTGCGGACAGGTATGACGGGGCGGTCTTGAGTGCGGGCGAAACG
>JAUBNZ010001788.1:0-10466 GCA_032355485.1 Bonnemaisonia californica | reverse complement strand
CTGCATCTGCCGCTGTGCGCTGCGGACGCCCCGCACACTTTTGAAGTCATCGTTAGCTTTTTGTATTGTATAGAGATTACACTCAGCCAGTTTACACTCGCGCAATGCGCACATATTGCCGAGACGGCCCATCGCTACAATTTGCGCGACCTCTGCGACGGCCTGCTTTCGTACATTCGCTTGCAGAATCTCTTGGTGAGTGACCGCCTGTTCGAATACGCCCGCCTCTCGCAGCTGCCCGCTATCCACCCGGCCTTTCGGCCCTACTTTCGCACCATTGCATCACGCCGCCTAACAAATATTCCGCTTGACGCGGCCGTCTCTGCTGTTGAAACGCTCCTAACTGCCCGTGAGACAGATATCCCCGCCTTTTTCGCACAGCATATCATCGATACAGACGGCCTGTGTACCCCGCAGGCTCTCCTCACCTACCTACCACTCCTCCGCCTCACAAAGCCCGATAAGACCTTCTGCGCCTACTTTGCCACCCGTTTTGCGCACCACCACGCCCGGGTTACAGACCTCCTCTTCCAGACCCCCAAGTCCAAGCAGCCCATCTCCCAACGCGGCATGTGGGCCCTACTGGCCTCTCGAAATCTTACACGCCCCATTATCCAAGCCATCGCCACGCGTACATCCAAACACGACATACCGCACCTCCTCCAACTCATCATCACACACATCGCACCCTACGAGACCGACGCCGCTCTCGCATCCCTCATATCCCTCCTCCCAGTCCCCCCGTGGCGCCGCGCCCTTCTCCTCACCTCCTCCGCACTGGCCGACGCGTCCCCGCGGGCCGTGCGCATTGTTGCAGCTGCGCTGTGCGCGCAGCAGCCCTCGGATGCTACATTTTTTCTTCCAATCCACGTGCGTCTCCGCTCTTCCGGTGCGAATACCGGACTGGGGCGCGTCTTGTTGCTGGAGACAGTGGGTGTGCGTGTGCAGCGCTGTCACTACCCGCTTGATGGGATGAAACTGCGCATTAGTCTGGGGATGGATGAAAGTGGGAGTGCGGAGGGTATGGAGAGGAGGCTGAGTTATCTCATTCAGATTGCGAAGGGTATGTGTCGCTGCGATGGGACGAAGGCCTCGGATGCGATTGCGTCACCTGCAGAGGTTTCTGCAGACGTTGTACCGGGCCCGGACAAGTTTGAAATGGAGATTGCCCTGCTGAGCGACGAGGAATGCAAGAGATGGTGTGACAGGCATGGGGATGATTGTACACTGTTGTTAACGATTCATGTTATGCTGCAGCATTATTCGACTGGGCGGCGTGGATCTGAAGTGGATGAGACGATGGACGAAGCTGATTGATACGCTCATGCGGCATTATTTCATTTTGTACACTATGTAGACAGAGCTGATCACAGACTATATCGTGATATGTTGCACATTTGTATCTGACCTGCGCTCTTAACTGCTCTACTAATAAAAAGCTGCTGTAGCTAGCCCTGGCCAAAGCGGCGCAACGCAGCCGATGCAGCTGGGCTGCGACGCACTGGCACGCTTGCGACCAGTACTACGGGTTCTACCATTTCATCACAGTCAATGCAAATAACCTCATCATCATCGTCAACATTAATAACTGCCCCAGTATTTCGCTGCCGCCTGTAACCTTCCTTCCCCCCGTCCAACTCCACCACAACCACATCTCCCGAACTGCCCGCACGCTCACGCCCCGCAGGTCCAATATTTCGCTGCCGCCTGTTATCATTCTTCCCCCCGTCCAACTCCACGCCAACCACATCCCCTGAACTGCCCGCACGCCCACCCCCCGCAGCGGCAGAACCCGACACGCCTGCAGCCGGGCCTGCAGCGCTAGCGCACCAAACATCGTCCGCCAAGCGACGTTCGGCAGCAGCCAGCGCCATAACGCGAGGGTCGCAAAGCCTCGCCACGCCCGCAAGCCCTCCGAGCCGCTGGCCGCCCCCCGACATGATGGACTGCACGCGGTTGCGCTTCATGGCCGCCGCCGCTGCAGCCTGTCCGGCTCGATGGCGCGGTACGCTGGTCTCGGCCCAATTGCCCAGACGCTTGCCGCTGCCTGCGAAGCCCTTGCCAGCCGTGCCGTCATTTCCCGCGGTGATCAGCGCGTCGCACTCTTTGTTCAGCTCGTCGAGCAGCGCGTAGAAGTGCTTGTTGTGCGGTCCGACCTCTATGTGCACCAGCTCGTGTAGTAGCGTGCCGAGGATGGACTCGTACGAAAGGAAGGTTTTCTTCTTTGAGGCGCGGCGTAGGCGCACCTCGATCTTTTCGCCGCCGTTGTGGTTGAGGCCGAGAAGGCTCGCCACTCGAGGGTAGAATTCTGCAAGAGTTGGTACCGCCCAGCGCCTCTTGACCATTATTGGCTTGACCTGGTCGGCGGCCTTTTGTAGGAGTCGTTTCGCTTCTGCATCGTTCGGCATGCCCAAAGTGGTGACAGTGTGGCAGCATTTGAAAGCTTCACTGTCCAGAGTTACCATGCCAGGGTTTGGGCCCATCTCGAATAGGCGCACCTGCCGTCTAACTGTGAATGGTGTCAGATGGGAGCAGAAGAAAGAGCAAGTTCAAACTTATTAGGCTCAACTTGCAACATTTACAACATTTACAACATGTGTACTGCTGCTTAAACATGTAAACCAGTTTAAATAGAGATTGACCGCAAGGTCTGTGGACAAATTGATGTGCGGGTAAACGTATTCGCTGGAACCGTCAGCAGAAGGGCTCGGCACACTCGATGAAAGAGGTAGATGGAGATTTATGCTGGAAGGCAACAGAGTGGTCTATGACTTTACAGCCGTGGCATAGTAGCGGACAGCAGGGCGTCAAATACTTGACTCCCTGCTGCGTTCGAAAGTGTGATGATTGCGGAAGGGTTGTTCTGGCTGGAGGTTCTACCAAAAAGGGTAGACAAAAGACGGGGAGAGTCGTTTTATTGAGGCTTTTGACAGAAAATTGGTTCAGCCCGCAGTCGAGTAGAGGGGAATACTTTACACCAAAACATACCTGTGAGAGCGCTTTTCTGTAAGCACCTAGTATAGGGTTACTGTAATGGAATTGTATAGTTACGATTAGTTTAATGCTAGTTAATATGTTGTGTGGCTCACGGTTGTTCATGGGCTCGCGTGTGCCTGGCCGTTCATTAGTTAGGACGCTTCCTCCCGAGAAGTCGGACGATAACTATAAAGCGGATGGATGCTGGCGCCTCACTACAACATCCATCATTATCTGATCAACCAACCTTTTGTTCCTTCGTTTTTACGTTCTTCAGAAAATTCAATGGCCCTCTCCATTTGTGAGTGTCGATAACGAACTTTCTTTGCGCATATAATACCGGCATCAAAAGGTTAAATTTTCGACGTCGTGTTGGGTGGTAAAAATTCGACTTCGACACATGGCAACTCTGGCAGGTTTTCGATAGTCCTATGAGCACTGAAATTGTCAACCAGCAGCACACCCTTTCGATTGGCGTGTGATATGCCAGCCTCAAACCGTTTTCACCATTCAGGAAAACTAACAGCAGTCATCCTGGCCTTTTTGTTTGAGTGGTGGTCAAGGCCATGATCTGAACCAGAATTTTTTTAAACGCCTGTGGCCGAGCTGATGTTCCGATAAACATGAGGTCGAACTTTTCGGATCCATCTGCATTTGCACAAACGAGGACGGTGATACGGTCCTTCATCTGTTTCCTCCCACTTGGCCGTGCGTGTTCAATCGTACAATCTGGTGCCATGCGATAGAAAAACACACATTCATCGGCATTGAATACATCCTTCTTGAAATAGGACGCTATTTTTTCACGAAGAGATGGTAAGGCCCGCTCTGCTCCAGCGTCATCAGCGCCCACTGCCTCCCCATGAAGACGAGAGTGCTTCAATTCCTAGCGCCTTTTGAAGGTAGAGAGCCAGCTCTCACTGAAGATCATGTGCATCTGCATGTCCTCCGATAGCGTCTCATTACACATGTCCTGCAAACGGTGGGCCTTTTCGATAATCAATCTCCCTTTGATCATAAGGCGTAGATGGTGTTTGCTGACAAACCCAGTCATAGAGTGATGCCTCGAGTTTCGAGTGTGTAATACTGCGTTGCAGGAAGCCCTTTGTTATCCCGACTGTTGTAGACTTTGCAATGTAACTACTCTTGAGCAAAAGCACGATAGTAGACTTGCCGAGGGCATGGGGTAAGTGGAATTCGTTCTGGCACCATATGATAAGGTCACGGTATGCTATACTTTCTCGACGCCGACCACGGGCTACAACCCCATGCAGCAGTCTTTTCTTCTGTTTGTCTGAAATCGCAGAGTACTTCATTTCTGTTTGATGCTGTAAATTTCCTCCGGAGTCTACTCTGGCGAGCTTATGTAGTTGTTTTTATTCTTGGCGTTGTGGTCCAACCTTCATTTAAATATTCAAAGGCTTCCGGCCCTTTCCATGAAATTGAGCTGGATCTGGTGCAGTCTGCAGTATCAATCCGGAGAACTAAAAGTCTTGAAACGTTCCCCCAATTCAGATGGCGAAAACATTAATTAGAGCACTAATATCGACTCAAACACCCCATTTTCTTGTCCCATTTAACAAATTTGGGACAATGTGGAATATTGTTTAGTTTTTGAAGGGTCCCAGGTTCGGATCTGGAAACTTGCCCCAATTACCAATACGTCCCAATAAAATCGGGCCCAATTAACGCGAGACCACTGTATAGGACTACGGTAAAGAGAAGTAAGATTCTATAAAACAATGATCCCTTCTCGGTTGCAATTAGCGAGCCAGGAACAAAACAGCAATCCGTTTTAAAACCGATGATTTGTTACGGCGCTATTGCACAAAACTCTATTTATGGGTGACAATAACTATAGGGACAACGAATTCAATTTAAGATAACTCATCAATCAGACAGTTTTATTACTTGAAACTTTTCTAATGCTTAATATAATATATGAGCTAGTTAATCGCATGGTTTAGTCTGATAATCTTCTGTCTATCGAAAATGATAGAATTAGAGTAATTGGCTTACAGTAGTGAGGTGCAAAAGCCGCGAGCATACTTAACCAAGTTGCTCGCGGCCGACCAAAAAGATAAAGAGGCAAGCACCCTTCGGACCTAAAAAAAGTCTACAAGCTACCGGCTCCCGCTACGGAATTCCATCACCGTCCGGCCCAGCTCGCGCACCCATTGAACTAGCTTCATCCCCGTGCTACCCCCTTTCCCTCTGAACGTCGCTCCCCGTCTCACCGTTACTGACATTCTACATTCCGACCGAACTTTTTGTACGACAGCCCACAATGGAATTATGACCTCTACGGAAATTGTTAAGGCACTGGAATTTTCTATTAAGAGCAGCATAGTACGAGGAATACTCAACAGCACCCCTACACTACGGTATGAGAGGATTAAAAATGTTCCTATGATGCTTCCCAGACATTTCCAGGCCCGGGAGGCTTGGGCCCAGAATAAGGTCACATTGAACAATTCTGACTAGCTAAATGTCGTCTGGTCAGACGAGAAAATGTTTAATCTCGACGGGCCAGACGGTTTCGCCTACTACTAGCATGATTTAAGGAAAGACAAAAGGGTGTTTTCTAAACGCCAGCAAGGTGTGAATATGTGATTTGGAGCGCTTTTTCAGGTACAAAGAAGTGCTAATTGGTGATTTTAGGAGGTAAGCAAGATCAGAATAAGCACATTGATACTCTGCAGACTTATTTATTTCCGTTTTCCGATCAAGAAATGGGCCCAGGGTGGGTTTTTATGCGGGGCGGGGCAGCTAGCCACAGGGCCAATAGGGTACTGCAATGTTTGAAGGGGAAGAAGTGGTTTTATTGGACTGGCCGGCTAAGTCTCCGGACTTGAACCCCATAGAGAACCTATGGGGAATACTTTCAAGGAAAGTGTATGAGCACCAGTTGCAGTTTCCTGGTATAAATGAGCTCATCGAGTGTATACTCAAGTCTTAGGAGGCTATCCCAGACGAAAACCTTATTGATCTAGTAAGTTCCATGCAGAACCGCTGCTTTGCATGTTCTATGGCTAAAGGAGTTCCAACTAAGTACTAGAATTAAATATGGTTTCATCATTGTGATGAGATGACGGTGACGGAATCTATTGGAAGTCAATTATGTTGGGCGTATCAGCTGCACGCCAAAAGAGGGGGGATTGATGAGATGAAGAAATGAAGCGGATGACGGACAACTTCGGCTCTGTGCTTTCTTGTAGCTTGTTTTTGTTTTTGTTCTGGATGGATAGATTGATGATGGGTGTGCACCGCAGCTGGCCCCTATTTATACTCACTCAAGTATAACATGGACCATTGCGTAAACACCCTTTGCGCGAGAGCTACTTCATGCATAAAAAATAATTTCTATTCTAGACGATTCAGCCAATCAGATGTAGATTCCTAAAATGCCTACCTCCCAAATTTCCCAAATTTCGTCTCCACGTGACCCCCTCCTGACACCGACACCCCGGGGGCGGCACAGCATAAAAACCCACTTTCTACGTTGGAAGCTTCCTCCTTGACCATGGTGGTCACTGAAATCGACTTCAAATTTTCAACCAGCACACTCTGCACTTTCCCGTATATCGCTCCTCCTGCCTGTAACCACATAATCCGTTGAGCGCGTTTTAATCCCGAGTCTAGCCTCTCGTTGAGCTGGAACGCAGTGTCCCCTATGCGTGGCCGTGAAGGATCTGTGATGGATAGGACCAATCAAACAGCATCGCTCTCGACGGGTGGTCGTGCTCCTAGGAAACTGCTCGCCACCTTGTCTGGTCGCAAGGACCATGGAACCTCTTCTAATTCCATCACCATAACTCGCCACCGTGACGAGGAAGAAAGACACCCTTCTGGGTCAGACCTCTCCGCAAATTTCTTGGCAAACCGCCCATAGTAACCGACGAGTCCTAATAAGCTTCGCAACTCTGTCTTTGTGGTTGGTATAGCGGCTGCTTGGATTTCCTTGATCTTGGCTGGGTCCACAGATACACAAGAGTTGTTGACAACATGGCCAAGAAGCGCAAATTCAGATCGAGCGAAGGTGCAATTAGATATCTTGAGTTGTAAGCCATGATCGGCGATAACTTTAAAGATGGAAAGGAGATGTTTGATGTGCTCCTCAACCGTTCCAGAGAAAATTACAACGTCGTCTAGATAGACCCGAACGAACGGGATTCCGATGCTAACATCTTGTCCAACTCCTTTCGGACTGTATCTTTGTGGCGAGGCGGAAGCCGACGAGAATGAATACGGATAGGTTCGGGGTTGCTTAACTAGATTGAATGCTTGATTCGGACATCCGCTGGGTGAAGGTCGTCCAGGCTCCACGCGATGAAATTATTTTCGAGCAGACCAGACGATATGTTCCCAGTATGATAACCATGTAGATATGATAACCTTGCATTGAGTTCGTGCATGTTCTGTTACTCTTCCGTCATAGATGCTTCGGAGGAATCATTTTGTTCTTCGATCAACCAAAGGATTTGAGATTCGTCCCTAATAGTTAGAACGAAGCCTTATTCCTCTTCTTCCGCTTCTTCCTCAGAAGATCTGACAAGTTCAGGAACAGCCTCAGAATGGGAAGTGAAATCTTCGCTCTCCGTCCCACTTTCCAAAGGACGTTGGTTGCCAACATCAGGATGAAGTGGTAGCTCGACTGCTTTTCCGATCTGGCTGAGAGGCACGATCTGTTCTCCAAGATCGATCTTCGCTCTCAAACCTTCCATTGTCGGAATTCTAATGATTTCGTCTAACGGTGAACCTTCAACTACCAGAAAATCAAAGTAGACTACTATGTCATCAAACGCAAACGGTACATTTTTGACAAGTCCCAGCAGCGTAGGGAAGCTTACTCCATTTGCAACTATGACTCCTTTGGCTGTCTTGGCTAGTTTGAGGATGGGAGATTCCCAAATTCGTGAGACAAGAGATCTGGTATGGCACCAGAGTCAAGCAATGTCTGCAAAGAAGTTCCGTATACCTCGAGGGACACGACGTTAAGGACGCGACGAGTTTTAGCAGATGATGGGGTCATAGTAGTTGTGTTGACTTTCAATGTGTAATTTGGAGCGACGGAAGCCCGCGAGGATCTCTTTCTAAGCATTCGATTGAGTATTTTCTTTTCATTAAACAGCATCTCCACGCAGAAGCTGTCCAAATGATATACCGGATGGAGCATAGGCAAGTTCTGTGACAACATCATAATTTGGGATCTGTTTAAGACCATCTTTCTTGGTAGCCTTGGTCTTCTTCTTTCCAGCGGACCCCTTTCCTCTTCTTCTGTCGAACTGTTACCAGAGTCACCGGGGCAGGGTTGAGGATATTCTTCAGAGGTGCGGCACCAGCAGTACGGGAGTTCTTTGGTAGAGCCTTTCCATCTGCAGAGCGTTTGAAATCCATAACTGGGTCTTCCGAGGGGGTTTCCATCACGAAATTCACTGAAGCGTCTGCTGGAGAAGTCGTGTCTTCGGCCTGAGTAGTACAATCCTTCTTTGGCTCTTCAGCTTCGTTCTTCCGTTTGAACCAGCCATTCGATTCCGGATGCCCCTTCTTGTTACAATTAGAGGAGCGATTATCTCTTTGTGTGTTCATATCGCAACGGTTAGAGGTATGGCAAAGATTGCGGCAGTATGAGCCCGGGCAGTCAAAATCAGTCTTCTGGCTTCGGGCTGTCTGTGTCTTCTTAACCAACAAGGTCAGGTCGGAGAGCTGATTTGCTAGTGCTTCGACCTTAGACTCAACCTCCACAAATCGAGAGTCGGGACAGAGCCAGAGCTGTGTTGGATTGGGTGCAGTAATTGAACTGGATGAATCTTTGCGGCCTTTTTTGTCCAAGTGAAAGGATGAATGGGCTTGGAAAGCCTTCTTTCCAGAGTGGAAGTCCGTAACTTCTTTCTTTGATGATGAGTAAGTCATAGCCCCACGGAATTTGACAAACTGAGCCAAGTCCGGGATTTCCATGATGGCTGCCCTCTGCAGGCCGAACTTTTATTTCCCATAGTGATGTGAGAAGATCATCTCCGACCAGCGAAGCGCTAATGGCACGATGGATGAGCTCATGAGGCTCCTCTTGTTGATCGAAGTGTTCGAGAAACTTCTCCTTTACTCTCTTGAAATACTTGGCTTCTTCGTTGAGTGATCCATTAGATGATAATGTCTCATAGAAGAAGTCGAACGCACCACCCTCCAGATGGGTGAGGATTTCTTTGGATTTTTCCTACTTAGAGGGGTCTCGCATTGCAATGTTATCATAGTAGAACATGAACGTTTGGAAGTCGGAATCAACAGCGAAGTGGTGACCGCATGATGATGAGCCGTTACGGTCTCCCCTCCACAAGAGTACTATGCCAGGTGTATCAGCTGTACACGAAAAGGGGGGATAGATGAGATAGATGAAATAAAGGGGATGACGGACAACTTCGCCTCAGTGCTTTCTTGTAGTTTGTTTTTGTTCTGGATGGATAGATTGATGATCGATGTACAGCGCGGCGGGCCCCTCTTTATACTCACCCGAGTACAACACGGACCGCCGCGTACACAACCGTTGCGCAAGAGCTTCTGTATACCTAAAAACGTGTGCATTAGTAACAGCAAGACACATCGGCCAGCGCTCATCGGCAAAGGGAGCGAGGATGGTATAAAACACATTCTTCTCCCCACTATATGAGTATTTCTGAGCAATCATCGACCCCACGAAGGACACATACGAAGAATTAGATAATCAGAAAAGTCACTGGTTCAACATCCTGATGATGAGATCTGGAACACTACGGCGGCACCAGATAAGGAGAATCCGCGCGCTTGTCAACTTACCAACCCAGCAAGAACGCAGGAACCACCTAACAGAGATTTTCATCTCAAACACGAGAAAAGCTTTAACACGTATAACTGCATCAGACGAAAGATCGCCCGAAAGTGTCATGCAAAAACGAGATGCTGCGACAACCCTACACTATATACAGAGGAGAGGAGGAGGAAACCAGCACGTGGCTGTAAACATAACTAGAAGCTTCGTCATTCTCCGTGGAACAAGAAAAAGCCCCAGCGGATACAGACCATCTGCCCGTGAACCCCCAGCCACCGCAAAAGGTACACTGCCACCGGCACTGCGGCTGCTGCAGGGCAACCCAGTACACAGGGCAATGGCTATAAGATATCACCTGGGGATATTCCCCATACCCCGTCGAAACCGGTGGCTGCGCTCCATTGTCAGAAGGGAAACAAAGCTCCTAGAATCCCTGACGAACCCAAAACCCACATACGTGGATCTCTCTCAAGTAACGAAGGCGATCGACCGCATCCTGCAATTAACGCCAAGAGGCAGCTGGTACCAAAGCTCTCACCCAACACAAGCAACAGTAGAAATAACACATCTCTACGAGAAGGAAGGATAGAATAGAAGAAAGGCAGAAGTAAAAACAAATATGGGTAACCCCACATGGGTAACAGGTACCTCCTCGGGTCACCCTTAACTTCCTGTATAAAAGCCTGGT
>JAUBNZ010001786.1:0-10474 GCA_032355485.1 Bonnemaisonia californica | reverse complement strand
ACGGACAATTGTACAGCAGGTGTCCAACCTTGCGACACCCCAAGCACGCCCAAGAGATAGGGCGTGTAGGCAACATTGTCGTCGCTAGTTCCTCCTGCTTTGGAGTCAACTTGGGTGTTGGCGTAACACCGGATACATCCACCGTTTCGGTTGCGGTGCTACCACTTGACACCGTAGAAGGTGTTTAATTATCTAAGCCGCTTATAAATATCACTCCGTTTATCGGAGTGACCCAAAGAATAAACGTGTAAGCGAGTCCCCCGCCCCCTTGAGTCTACATTCTTGTGCAACTCCAACCCTGCGCCTTCATCTGCGTTCTCCCGGACACCAGGAGAAGCAGACGAAGTTAGCTCGCTCGGCTGGCTCCCCGGGGTCTGCGTATCATCCCTCCAGACCCATCTCCTCGTCTTCCCCACCCGTGGGGCGACGTATCATCAAGGTTACCCCTGCCAACTGACAGCCTGTCCTTCGAAAATGCCACCCAACTTCGGCTCCTTCCCGGTCTTGCGACACGGGAAGGAACGTTTTCTGCTCCTCAAGCAGTGCGTCGTCCCTATGGGGACGAACAAGTTAGGTTAGCCACGTCGGTTCGACCCCCGAGTGCCCTTCCCCATCTTTTTGGCCTTAACCGTACCGTCGCCTGACAGCCTTCCCTAAGAAATCTTCTTCTTTCCGGCTTCCCCACGGTCTTACGACCCGTGCAGAAACATTGGTTGCGCTTCTACTTGCGCTCTACCCCTCTCAGGGGTAGAAACAATCTTGTTTAGCCAAAACCAGCTCGACAATCCGACTGGTTGACCCCTGCTCCCCTTCAGACCCATCTCTTGGACTTCCCTCTGAGCGGGACGTCTTTCATCCCACCGGTCACCCCCTCCATAGCTCTGGGAGTGTGCGGAACCTCTTCCCCATCAACCCTCCACCTGTGCGGCCACCAGGTGGAGATAACATTCTCTGGCGTGACCCAGTCAACCGCCCAGTAACGAGTATCCTTGAAGCATAGGATACGGATACTCTTGTCTCCCGAAAACCCCCTTAGGCTACTCTCATCCTCAACTCCTCGGAGGAGTCGCTCTACCACCCTCTCACAGGGAAGCTACCGAGAGTTCCTTAGGACCTGTAGACGCAACCTCAGTTCTCCGGAGGTTGCATAGTACTACAGTCAGCCAACGAGGCTCGAACACGAAGATGCAATTTAGCATTCATACTAAAGATATTTCTATGGGTAAGCTCTCGAGCTTGCGCAGATAATCATTCTGGTTGATGAAATACCCTTTCCTGTCCTTTTCGATCTCAAATCCCGTGAACTCGGATGGGAGTTTGTTCTCTTCTGCCATCTCGAACCTTTCGTTCGTCTTCTTCGACACCTGCCGGAAGTTTTGTCACCAGCTCTCGGAAGATCATCCACATAACTTCCGCTTAGGCCTCGAATTACTCCGTCCGAGATGAGGTAGTTGAATGTGGATCGATACGGAGAGGCGGCATGTCCAGCTCCTTCCGATGATGGTTGTCCAAAGTTTAGTTCCAAAGATCCCCTGCATCGCACAGCCCCTAGAGTGGCTTTAACAGCTTCAGACATTGCTCGGGGCTCAGTTCAAACTCTGGAGCGGGCTTACCGATGCAGGTGCCATGTTCCCATGTATTTGCTGCCTGAAGGCATGCCTTTCGTATGTCGGCTGTCCAGAGGTCAAATACAAATACTCTGGCAAGGGCACGCAGAATTCGAACAGATTGAGGTTGAACTGTGCTTGTTGAATGAACCATCATGTCCTTCAACTTGTCTCGATGTCCACCCATGACGTAACGCGACTTGTACTTGATCCTTCCATCTATGGATGACTTTATGGATAGTACAAAGCGACCTGGGGGCACTTTGCCATCTGGTTGAACCTTTTCCTTGAGATTTACTTTATATGTACCCCGTGCAACGAGATTACTAATTTCTTTCTTCTTCGCTTAACTCATTTCTCCGTCCTTTTTGTGTTCATCTTTGGGATCTAGTACCGCTGTTGCGAAGAATTCCTCTCCTAGCTCCAATTCTTTTGGTGTGGAATACGTGCGAAGAGCTCTCTTAAATTCGTTGATTATGGAATTCGAAAGCAATTCAGGGGTTTAGTATGGTTTCACTTGCGCGAGATTGATTTGACAAGCTGCACCAACTTTGACACCTTTGATGAAGAAGAGCTTCTTATCGTAGTCCATGGATTCGATTTTGAAAGGTTCGAGCCATTACTTAATTCGTTGGGCGACTTGCTTCTCTCTCCAAACCAGGATCTTGTCTCCAGACTCGTAACTTTTATCCGAAGCAGTTGGTAAGGCATGAGGTAGGGAAAGATCAACCTTCAGCTTCGCCATATGGTTCTCCATCTCTTTCCTTGCCGTTTTGACGAGCTCTGCAGGCTCATTCAGGGTAGAGCGGGATCCTTTCATCTCTGATCTGGTGTAGACTTGAGGTAATTCTCCAAATACAAGTGATGATGGTACTATACCCTCGGGGCCTAGAGCGTCGTTCATGGCCTTCACCGATACTTCTAGCACCCAATCCTGGTCTATACGCGGGTCACCTGCGATGATTGTTAAATCCCACGCAAAAGGCTCATGGTAGCGTTTACCTAATCCAAGGCTGGAGTGGGCTTCGATATCGGTGCGTTTCACTTCAATGTTTGATACACAGGCAAGGCAGATGAAACTTTCTCCAAACTATTTCCCTTGATCGGTAAGGATCTTGTAGGGGAGGTCAGTGTGTATTATGACCCAAAATTCAGCATTCATCTTCTACAATTTGCAGGCTGATACGTCGGGGTGGAATCGTACTGAACCAAACTTAGTATAATCATCTACGATATGTATCAAAGGGCTCTCGCAATGTACGTGATGTCGACTTATACCCGTTCATTGTATCAGACATTTTCCGTGCCAATTGACATTCTGAAGCGAGTTGGTGCACGCTGTATCTTTTGGCAAGGGTCACCTTGTTTAAAAATCTCCTTGATGATCCCCAACCTGTCACGTGTAATCTCCTCTCCCCGAGCTTTCTTCAGAATTTTATACAACATCTGGGCACTTGGTTGGAATCATTTTCGGTGCAACCATGCAATCTATGACTTCGTGAAGAACATAGCGGTTGAGAAATGCATCTGAGCATAGAGATGTTTGCTTGGTGATCTTTTAAGCTGAATGAACCACTCATCAACATAGATCGTCATGCGTTCGTCTGCGGTAACTGGAACGCGCTTTTTAAGTCAATTGGAAACCGTACATGTATTGAGTGATTCCCGATCGAGAACATTCATATCCAAGAGAGCAGATATGTCTGCTTCAACTACATCCATTTCCACCATTATCACTGGAATTACAGGTGGAGTTAGCGAAGGGATAGAAACCCGTCCCAGAGATTGAAAGGTCGCATCAGCGAAACGTACCGGTTTCTCCACGGCATCAGCATCTCCTGATACATCCCATGCTCATTGAACTATTGTTCAAGCACGTCCTGCCAATTACGCGCTTTGGTGCACCGACGTCATAGCAAAATCCATCTGTTTGTGATCTTCTTTATTTGGAGAGCTCCGTCACATATACGTTGGATACTTCTATTTCATCCCAATCTTGTTGGCGCTTCCGAAGGTTAGTCTCATAAGACTTCGAGAGCCCAGGGTCTGTCTTGTGACGACGTTGGGGAGTCTTTACAACAACTCGCTGCCGGTCTGAAAGCCTGGGGGACAGTCAACATCCCTTTTCACCATCATCTTCAATTGCATAAGAAAGCTGGGCTATGTAGATGATCTGATCTTGTTCTTCCATGGGGTTGACAAATGTCTTCATCGTCAGGTCTTCATTGCCATTCTGGTCGATCAGATTCCCGAAGGATTCTAGGTCAGAAATAACGTTGCCGAAGTGCGTTCCTGGCTGATCTTCATGACCCGATTCTCTATCGCTGCGAACTTCTTCCAAGCTGCGAACAAGGTCAGTCTCGATATGTGTTGAATTATGTCCATTCTTGAGACGGTTATGTGCATGCGATATAATCACACCGGGCGAACACTTTTGTCCTGGACCCTAATCGGGAGCACCACAACGGAGACACCCATTGCGTCTCAGAGAATCAGCGAATGTAAAATTCTTGCTGTGGAATTGAGAGTTTCCTTTCCAGCGGCTTTGCCTGACCATTATTTTAGTTGGGTTTGTCAAAAGTCTTGGAGTTGAAGGACTTGCTCGGATTGCGACCATACTGGGCCATGTTCGTCTCGAACATTTGATCCGTATCGCCGGTGTGCGATAACCTTCTTTCCTCAGCGTTTATCAACTTAAGCTGCTTAAGGCAATGAAGCTCTTCGATTAATCCAGTGAAGAATGCGTTGAAGGTATAATTTTGAGAGTTACGTTCTGGATCGGGATGCGAGACGATTCCAGAATCTCAATCACTCCCTTTCTAAGAAACTTGTTCTTGTCAGAGTCGGAACGGTAGTGTGGAGGACATTTTGGGAAGTACTTGTGGGACAAAATCCACTACCAAAAAAAACTACGGGAGTCGAACAGTGTCCACGAGGACAACCTCATGCGCGAGAGATGGGCGCGTGCCAACACAGTGGAAAAAGCACGGTCACTTAGTAGACGTGGGTAACGAGCGAGCGCGCACGCGACTGTAAGATAGCTTACAGTATTCCCTCGACACCCTTCGGTGTTGCATTGGAGCACCTCTCGGGGCACCGGTGCTCAGCCTGGCTCCTGACAGTAATGGCATGCACTAGGCAGCATCACAGTCAGGGCCTCTCCTTACTTAATAGATGGCGGGCTTCACCTGCTGGCCAATCACTAAAGGCTCCAAGGAACCACCCTTCAAGCTTAGTCTTTGATCCACACTTACCTTGCATCTGCAGTCACCTCGAGGATTCGACAATAGGGTTTGCACCCCCATTCGCGCTTCCATGCCCGTCTCCGTGACAACACAGCTAACCCTGCGCGACGCTGTTTGCTCACGACACATTCCCCGTACTCGTCACCGATTGTGCCAGGAACACCAATCCTTCGCCTGGATCGGTGGACCCGCGGCTCGTGGACCTCACACCCCACTTCCGCGTGCGTGAGTCTCTTCTTTGAGCCTCCACAATCACTCTCGTGAACATCCCTTTCTCCTTGTTCCCCTCTGTCACTGTCTGCTCTACCAAACTACGGGCCAATCTGCATTTAAATATTCAAAGGCTTCCGGCCCTTTTGAAGAAATGGAGCTGGATCTGGCGCAGTCTCCAGCATCAATTCAGAGAGCTAAAAGTCGTGAAACGTTCCCCCAATTCAAATGACGAAAAACTTCAATTTGAGCACTAATATCGACTCAAACACCCCATTTTTCTTGTCCCATTTAACGACTTTGGGAAAATATGGAATATTGTTTAGTTTTTGAAGGGTCCCAGGTTCGGATCTGTAAAAGTGTCCCAATTACCAAGACGTCCCATTTACTGCGGGCCCAATTAACTGGAGACCACTGTATTTTTATATACTGCGCAACTTATCGCAGTACCTATCACGGTACATTTCGCGGTACCTACCCTAGTACTCAGCACAAAGTAGGTCGATATCTGTTGTTTCAAAATCATAAAACATATGAATTCCGCTACTTACGTTTGATTTTTAGAAAATATTGTAATTTCAGCTTTTTTTTATTGTAATTTCAGCTTTCTATTGGCTCGGTTACAGTTCTGAACAAGAAGGTGGAAAATCCAAGACATCCTTCAAGCCTCAACTGTTTTGGATAACGACACGATTTGACAGGTCGAAATTCAATGTAGTACGCTTAGAAAATCGAAGGGTGATATTAAGTGAGCTTTATTTCGTTGTGATAAAACAGTGACAAAACTTCTTTCTCATAATTGCAAAATGATGAAACACATATTATACCACATATACCAATTGTGTGATGCCTCCAGACTGCGGCATGATAGTTTTTCGTCGTTATGTAATTTTGAACCTCAGTGAGCCACAATATCTAGAAGGAAATATACCTTGTAATACTTATGCATACGTTTCCGTAAATTATTAGAAATACAGAGAAGTTGAAAGTAAATCGGACAAGGTATCACTCAAAAATAATCGGATTACACACTGAACGCAGTAATGTACAAATTCGCAAAAGTCCGGAGAAGGTTGTCGAATACAGTGAGAAAAGTTTCTTTCTTACTTACTTTTTTTGAAGGATTTATTATTGACAATGAGATATGTTTGGATTTAGAGTGGTTAGATACAGAGGCAAGCATGGCATATAGTACACTGCCGAAAATATATTCGATACAGTGATAAGTTGGGAATTTAATCTTGATAATGACGTTCCAGAAGAGTATAGAAACGACTGCTTCGACTCACAACGAGCTATAGACTGAGCACTGGTATTTCGGGTCCGACAATACTCATATTCTGAAATATGCATCCCCAGACTAGAAGAGCAACGGCAACAAAAAAATTCGAGTAGCTAGGGATTCGTTGATCAGGAATTCGTCCAGGTTTAACCATGCGATAGAAAGACGCTTTTGCGCACTTTTCTGTGCTAGCTACGAAGTATGCGCGACACTTTGGAACAGGATGAAAGATTTCAGGCCTTCTGGAGGAAAACCAAAACATCTCCTTTGGGCTCTAACGTTTCTTATGTTGTACGGGGACAGAACACGTACACAGAGCAATTTCCGGTGCAGACGAGAAGACTTTTAGAACTTGGAGCTGGAAGTTTATCTACGCAATCTCCGATTTTAAATTTGTATGTTGGACAAATCCCCCTGCAAATTATCAATCTTATCATGAATCTAACCCTTTAGTTTCAGTAGATTGAGTGGGATTGTAGGTTACCTCACCGCATTTTTAACTGTCGAGTTTCCGTTGACGGTACTGACGGTCCAATAATAGAACCATTCCCTTTTCTCTCCCTCCTGTTATTCCCACAAATTCAGGGGTCATGCTTTATGATACGAAATTGAACTATCTATCGAAAAAGGTGATATTTTGTGGGTAAATGGATTATTTACATGCGGGAATACTCTGATTTGAAGATTTTTCAGTCTGGAATACGCAACGTGCTGCATATTGGGGAACGTGTTATTAGGGAAGGCGGATATCCATATAGGAGGTGCTTGAGAAAATTGGATGTCTCTGCATTGCAGCCCGCTTTCATCAAAATGTGCGAGCTAGGCACGAAACTTTGAACAAACGTTTGAAGCAGTTCGCCTTTATCCAGCAACGCTTTCGCCATCACAGTCCAAAGAAATTTTGTTTGCTTTCATGCCGTCGCAAATACAACCCAACTCTCGATTGAAAATGGTGAGAGGCTGTTCGACATTAAATTTCTGACTGCTGCGTAAAAATATTCAGTTTAAAATTATCAGTACTCTATATAGACAGTATCCAACTTCCAGTATTACTAGCTTGTCTAGCTTGTCCTATACGCAAAATAATAGGTTCTGAACTTGATTTTTGTACTTCATAAGTTGGTTTCAACCTTCCTTTGGTGAGGTATTGATCTATAGAAGTACAATCCGTTGCAAAAATATATCCTTTTTACTAATACTACATAAAATGCCCAAATCTGCGCATTATTCCTATAAAATTACCGGCCGGGATCACCCGCTGTGGGCCGAATATCAAGATGTCCACTCATGGACTGCGTGACACAGTTTTAACCCTCCTACTGGAGGCCGGCCATGCGGATTCCTCTGTGGCCATGCGAACGGGTCACAGGGCTGTGAGGTCCTTCAAAAATTACCAGAATCTAGCCGGTGGCCTTGGCAAGCGCCAGAAAATGGATATTTTTGATAATAATAGTGAGTGGTATGACATTTGTATTCCTGGCGGTCCATCTGAAGGCCCGAAGCGCACAATTTCCGCCATCGATACTGCCCATACTACGGAAGCTGCTGAATTCAAGCCCAGAGTGTTAGAGAATGGCCCTCCGAAGAGCACTCCGGCGCCCGTCGCCGCCTCGGCAGGTGGGGTCCTTTCGCATATCGGGTCAATCTCTGAATGTTCCGTTACAGTGAATTTGCATCAGCATTTTAAGAATAATTAGGCTCAATGAAACAGTTGCGATACCATGTACTGCGGAACCAAAAATACATTAACTTAATGCCCTAAAGTACGGCGCATGATTGGTCCCTTTTCCATTTGCTTTTGCCAGGCACATGTGCGCGACATAGCCAATCAGCAGACGAAGGAATTGCTTTCGTCAGGCACAAGTGCCAGACATAGCCAATTACCGCAGTGGATTCCTCCCGTTATAGGTCTTTGTTGGTAAGACCAAGGGTCTTTGAGTAGTGTGAAGGTTTCAGAAGTGAGTGTTCCTCGGCTCGATTGAGTCCAAGAGTTTTATTGGGGGCTTAGTTACTAGTAAAAGATTATACGATGCACTGTTCCTCGATGCTTAATGAAGTAACAGGAATTTACTGCGCAGAGATTCACCATGAATCAGATTCAAAAGACTTACCGTTCTTTTGAATAAAAATGCTACCCAGGATGGGCAAACATTTGGTACTGTATTCTAGATCAGAAAGAGTAGGACTCATTTGGAAGGTAAAATACACTGTTTCGTAAGCACCGAAAATTGATAGAGCATGCTGTGTAGATGTCCTACGCTACAGCACGCATCATTGACTCTGTGCAAAGACTTTGAGAGGAATCAAATCTGTCGAAAATCTTTTCTCTAGGTTTGCCCAACACTGAAAGCAAGGGATTCTAAAAGAAAGTCCGCAGTTGACTACATGGTTAGAGAGTTGGTTAATGAGACCATGACTGAACTCAAAATTCACAGAATTGTCACCTGACGGAACTTGGAAAAAAAGAGCAGGATGAAGTCCGGACTTTTATCAACTTCCATAGAACTAACAGACGACAATGACTACATTACAGAACTGTAATCTTTCCAAGGAACAGGAGATGTAACTCCTGGGGACAGAGCGGATATTGCCTGCAAAGACTTTCAAAGAGCGTTCACCTCCGAAGCAAGAATGCCATAGCATTCAAAGTACTGTCAACCAGGATTGATAGATACGGACAAAAGCATAAACGCAAAGGCTGTAAGAAGGGTCCTGGAACTACTTCAAAGTATAGATATCGATATCTCACCATTGTTGAGGGATGGAATCGTAGAAAGAATCGAAGCTGAAGGAAGGGAATTATCAGAACCGGCCCCGAGTTGGGCGAGGCGAGAAAATGTCAAGGGTGGGGGTTGTAAGGACTATTTGGAGCTGTACAACAAAGAGCTATAATAAATGTCCTACGCAGGTTCAACGGGCAACGCTAAGAAAATGAACGTAGTGGCAATGAGGCAGCATCTACTCGGCGATTATAATAGAAGATTTGATACACCGTCGGAGTCGGCGATTCAGAAAGCAATAGGGGCAATGTTCCAAAAGAAGAAGGGCTGAGAGAAGGGAGATGAGCAGCGTGACCCTCGTACCCGCATTCCCCAGAGATACAGAGATATTATAGATGAGCTCCTGAGCAGCAGTGGTTGGTCGATTAGACCCGCCAGTGCTCTTCTTCAAATGAAGGAAATGTTTTGTCCTGGTGTTGAGAAGGCAGTTGACTTTCCTTCGGACAAGCAGATCAAGGGAAGTATATCAAGCATCAAGACGAAGAACAGAAAGGAGAGTGCTCTTCCGGAGGACTTGTAAATCCGGATCCTAAGCTTTGAATCTTGATCTGAATCTCATAATCAGGTATATATTGAATTTCAGTAATTTTTTCATGTCGTTTGGCGCCAAAATCGTCAAAATGCAAGCACTTTTATCTCGAGAACTACTTGTACTCTGAAAAATCTGACTGCACCAATGAGCGTTCGCCTTGAGTTCCATCTACCACTGAAGTCTCATCTTCTTCCGCAAAATTCAGGTATTTTCAACATCTGAAAATTTCCTTAAGGAGAGTCGGAAAAATTCCAGCTGATTTGCGAAGTGCGAGATAATGTTTTTTAAAACATCCCGGGTGCAACATCCCGAGTACTATATCCCTAGCCCGAATGTTTTAAGATCAGTGTATTGATCCGTAATGTGCACAAGGAGCTAGCTTCGTCGTTTTCTGACCCCCAAACTTCTGCTTCAGGTATGTCATACAAGGAGATTGTATCTACAACCTGGAAAAGATTTGAAGCAAAATGGATAATGCGCTCATGAATGAGAGTGTGCCGAACATTGGCTTATGGAGGGTTTTTGAACCCCTGAAATCGCTTATGGATCAGTATACTGATCCCTACAGGGCATGTATTTACTTCGAATCTTGGCCTATTCTACCTCTCTTGCTGACTTTTACTGCACTACTAGCGCTTTCCCTTTTGCTAATTGCTGTGCCAATGTTTTCCCTCCCCTCTCGCGCTCTAATGAGGCATCTGACGGCTGGTCAGTGTCTGGCATGAGTGCCATACATCCCAGCATGATTTGCGCATTGGAGGGTAAGTAAGTACGCAAAAGTGCACATGGCATAGGGTACACATGAATGACGAGCGATG
>JAUBNZ010001785.1:0-10477 GCA_032355485.1 Bonnemaisonia californica | reverse complement strand
TACATCCATAAAATAAACTGAGCCTCTCCTTTCCTGTGCATGGATATTTTATGGATGGATATTTATACTGTCACCCCGCTTTATCCATTCTTCAGCTTCACCGCACTTATAGATCTGCTAATATTTGACTGCCTTTATGTACCAGCAGCAGAGTGCAAAGTAATACATGACACGGTTCGGATAAATAACAACATCTTCACCTGCTATTATTAACATATTCTCCTTACATATCCCAATAGTCCATACAAGCAGAAGGGATACGGGTTTGTGGCCCTTGTCATCCAAATGTTCATACAGTACAGGCATTTTGCAGAAACAGCCAATCCCGACCACCAGTATATCGCTGTACGGGTTGGGAATAAAACGGTTGCAGGTGTGTATGTCTCACCATTGGCGACTGCCGCAAAGGTCTGAGCCTGTCTAGAAGCACTCTGTCGTCACTGCATAGGTCCCTCCCTAATCATTGAAGATCTGAATGCCCGGGAGTCTGCATGGAACAACAGCACCAATTCACGCGGCTGGTTATTAAAACTTGGGCACTACAGATGGGATTCTCCATCAATGCCCCTAGTGAGCACACATTTGTACCATCTATCAAAGCCACCATCAACCCTAGCACTATTGACATATTAATACAGAAGCAAGTGATGAATTCTCTGGCATCAATACAACATGGAGACTGGGAGGGTGCTAGTGACTACCTCCCCATATCGGTACAACAGTTAGATACAGCTATTAATGGCTGAGGTGCCCCCCACACGTTGTTCCGAGGCATATGAAATCGGCCCCGGCTATACTGGATTGGGCAACCGAACATTACAGCCAAGCGGTCCCTGCACTAATCACTGCAGTAGAGAAATGTCACACGCACGCGGAACTTGACATCCTGGTACAAACCATTAACTACATGATTCTCCGCCCATGGGACTGTACACTACTGGCAATGAAACGACAGAGGGCCAGTGGCCCCTTATCTTCATAACTACAAGCTGTATTCCGTGAGATTTCTAAGCGAAACAAGACCACCTGAAAAATAGACTCAATGATCCGTTGGACACCATACTCTACAACTGATAAAAATATTAAGAGGGGAGTGGCGCGACTGCAAAAGCTGCAACAACAACCGCAGAATGAGAGACTGCAGATCGTCACTCAAAGTGAGGCAATTACTGCAAAACGCGTATATCGCGGGCGAATAAAAGGGCCAAATAAGGCCGTTTGGGAGCTGGAAATGGTCTGGATGCAGCTGCGCTTGAAAAATCAACAGCCACACCGGCGGGGAAGGGAAACGTACCAATCATGAAGCATTTCTCTGTATCTGAGCAGTTTAAGAAGGATATCACCGCTGCGATATCTAAAGCTCCGAAGAGTAGAGCTGTAGGCATGGATGGCATTTTTGCCGAGGCGGCCAAGCTCCAGTCAGAGTTGTTCGCAGACCTGTTTTCGGCCGTCTAGTCGAAATGTAGACAACTGAGATTTATGCCGAGCCAGTGGCGAATAGCCAAAATTGGACCTACCTATAAGAAGGGGGACAGGTCGTACCTCAAAAATACCGGCCTATTGCTATTATCTCTTAGTTAAGAAAGATAGTAGACAAAGCATTGTACGTCGGGTTGCAAGGAGTTTATAATTTTCACCCGGCCCAACTTGGTTTTAAGGAATTTATAAGAACATACACGGCTATTATGAGGAGTACAAAGCTTACCTCCATGGGGATGACATACGCCGCCATTCTTAATCTCAAGAAAGCGTATGAAAGTGTCCAAGGGGATCACCTGATGGAAATTGTAGAGGACAGGCAGCCAGCAGACATGGCAAACATGGTCGGATATTTATTACAACCATTAAAAGTCACAACCATACCAAACAAAACTTGGGAAACCACTAAGAAGCTTCAAATTGTGACTGTGGGAGTACCACAAGGCGACTCACCATGCACGACTCTGTTTGATATTTTTATGGATCTCTATGCAGAAGAAGTATTGTGAATATCCGATCATTATCATACATGCTCTACAGGGCTAATAAGGTTCGGTGACGACATCTAGTTGAAAACCGCTGAACAAGAAGAGCTGCAGGAAATGGTAGACAAGTCAAATCTGTGGGTATCCAGGAACGCTATGGAATGGAGCACCCAAAAATGCTTCAGTTTAGATATGGGAAGAGAGCTGGCTACTGTACCTACCATTGCCGGGGAAGATCTCACAATGGTACCAGAAGCCAGATATCTCGGCGTGTACATGGACCAGAATGGGACGCCGGGAAAATGCACTGTTGAGCGATGCACATCAGCAATAGCGCAAATCAGCACGCTAACTGCAACAAGACGAATTGATAGAACATCGCCACCCATATTCCTGCTGAATATCTGCGAAGCACTCCTCCTGAGTGTAGCAGACCATGCACTGCACATGACCCCATTGATGACACTACCAAAAACAGCTATGAGAAGTTGCATCAACTCTTTATACGCACAGTCCTACAAGAGCACGCACCAAAAATTGGCGCCCAGGGCACGCAAGATTTTAACTCTCGCTCCAGTGGGGTACAGAACAGCACACATGTTGGGAAGAATAGTAGACTTAACCACAGGGAAGAGAGCAACCGCAGCAAGTGGTAGGGCGGAGAAGAGGATGGTGGCAGAACACTGAGACGAGTTGGTGATCCACAGAAGAGCGCACGGCTTGCCAGAACCCGTGGAGAGTGGTGCAATGATCGATCATTGGAGAAGACTGTGCCCTGGAGTAGAACGGCCAATACCCACGATGGGAAATGCGAAAAGAAAGAGAAATCATATACCTATTCTCAATACGAAAAGTACAGTAACACGCAATAACGGTATCAAGTGGTACTTTAACGGTTTCCCTGTTCTTAACGCAGTAACAAGATCAAAACATCATTGCAAACACCGCGAAGAAGACTAGTACACCGCAGCAGTGCAGATAATAAGACCGATCATGCCTAATTAGGAATGGTGTGACGCGGAGAGAAGAATGGTCGAGAACCCCATTGATTACATCCCCAGGATCGATGACACAGAGATAAGACAGCGCGCGGGAAATCGCAGAAGGACAGGGGTGCAACCCGCAGCGGATTAAATAGGCTTTCCAAGAGTGCCCACAGAATGACACCTGCACAAAAAGGATTGTTCCCTGCAATGCTCGCATATGTATGCACCCGGACAATTCCAGAAATGCCGAAAAAACAAAAACAGAACTATTCGAATTTTTCAGCCCCAAATGCAGTGAATGACAATCTAAGCTCAAAACGCTCATCCGCCATCATTAACGGTGGCAGAAAATATGATAATTGAAGCCAAAACTGCCTCACTGAAAACAAAAGCGATTGAAACTAGATATGGCTCCAGTAGTCCTGCAGAGTACCCATCTAACCCAAAAAGACAACTGTTTGCTCACAAAAATAAATTACAAGTTTAGAAAATAAAGCCCATCTCGAACCTGGAAGCTAAGTCGCTTCGGGCGAGCTCAGTACTGAAGTGAGGGATCAATTGGGAATCGCTCGTGCTGAATGTTTCTTTTGCTCGAGCTGAAAGTTTTTTCGTCTCCTCTCCACTTCATTCTCACCAAATGACTTCTTTACCTCTTACTCATGCTGTTGGACCTCTCGCCGATCACGCCTACACATACCTTTTCTACATTATTCGTCGACTCACATCCACACCAGTACATTCCGCAAGCCCCCGAATCACAGATCTTCCATTCAAATGCCTCACAGGTTCTCAATGCCTGTTCCATCACTGTTCCCACTACCCCATGAACTTCAAAGCAAACGACACATGGGCCTTCCTCACATATTTCCAGTAAGGCCGCTTAAGCTGTGCCGTAATGAAATATACACAAAACGTGCAAATCATATCGCAATTTATGCTCTGCAGAAAACCTATGTGCCTTTGCTTCCTTCCACGAGTTCCTGCAGTCTATAGAATCCCTTGCAAAATAATCAATTCTACAATATCGTGGTACAGGAACTCCCCAACAACCTTCCTTTGGTGTTCATTAGTGAGAAGGTTACCACGGGATTAAAATCAGGATCATGAACAAGTTGTTTAATATACTGCCTCAACAGCGCAAAAGTCGGCGTCAGTACCAATCCCAAACAGCACTTCGCAATTTTGGAAACAGTCACTGCAACATTTCAACTTACTATGCCAATAGTTTAATACAGAAGAAAAATTCCACATCTCCATAAAGAATCCCAATTCTTAGAGATACTATACTGTAATGAATTTACTTGAAATATCCCTGTTACCAAAGTACAACTACGGTGATTTGGTAAAGGAGTATGTATCGAAGGTCATGTTCTATTAATAAATTTTAGTGTTGTTTTGTACCATTCAAATGCAAAAAATTAGAAAAAATCAAACTGCTTGAAATTAGATGTATATGGTACCTCAAAAATATATAAAAAAGTGTGAATTAACATGATATTTCCTTGTTTTAAGATTTCCTACATTTTAGTGCTCTTTCAGAAGTCCCCAATGGATACATTTATATAACAGCAACTGTATTGTTGGCAATCCTTACTAAGAAGCACTGGTCCTTTGGCGTTACAATGGTGGAGATACAACTGTGCCGCAAAATTGGATTCAGAATGAAAGCCACTCTTCCGTACCCATATCCATTAGAGTAGACAGATGATAGTTTTGTGTGATAGGTGAAATTCTATGGAACTACCCTTTACGGTTTAATCCACCTCTCCGTGAGAACAGCAATGAATATTTGTGATGTTTCAACTGAGTTTTCATTTACACATTCTTTCCTTTTTTGACTAAGGTCTTTCCATATGACTATTGTTAGATTTGGGGTGGCGGACAGTATGATGATATTTCACCTTCAATAGGTTATTTCGTTAATGAGAGCTGTATGGGGTATGTTCTTGTTGGTTGAGGAATTTTCTGCTTCCTTCATAACGGTTTCTTCCTCAGTTTGCTGTACATTTATGTCCATTTGAGGTTTTCATATGACTGCATTAACATCAGGCTGCACATCCTTTTGTGTTCATTTGTCGGTATTAACATTTTTGGGGATAGTTTTGTAGTCATTCTGTACAAGTGGGACAGCAGTGTGCAATAAATTTTCGACTGTGTCAATTTTCAACAGTGTGTGTTGTGTGACGATCATGCGTTGGCACTGTAGGGTCACCCCCACGGCGGCTTGTTGGTTACTGTTCTTGGTTGATTGCGTATTGCTAACTGTGATAATCGCTGGGGCCGGATTAGCAGATGTTAAGTGGGGCAACGTAGACTGCGCTGTGCCCATAATCTTTGCATACTACTTGGTAGCCATTTAGTTGGGCAAAGTGCTAATCCAGTACTGCATGCACCCTGTTAGCCTGGTGAGGTAATCAATCTCCAGTTTTCCCTTGTCTCTGTTAAAAGTTGTTAGTGCAGGGCAGTTCAGTAGCAGTGACATCCAAACAGCCAATAACACCGAACTTTAGAGAATTTACGGTGTCTACAAGGAGTTTTTTCCTAAATGTCAATGTGACAATTTCCAAGACAGCTCGTTCAATGAAGGATAAGCCGAACATATAGTTGTGTTGTTTGTTATTAACAAGTGCATTTCCCATGTGGCTAAGCAGTGCCCTTCCTACATTTCGTTTGTATACGGCTGGTAGAGGCGGCCATTTTATTCGAGACGAGTTTGGGCATATGTCAGCTTGATATTGCCGAATGTTAGTGCAGAATAGTCTTCCAGCACTTTGTAACACTTTCCTATCTCATTCTTCCCTTTTGAAATTCTCGTAGAACACTTACAGTTTGAGAAGGGTTATATGAAGGCTTTCCAGCCGGAGGCAGAGCGTGCCTTTCGTTATGGGGTGATGGAGGTTCCTGCATTGGCGACTGGAAAGCGCTTTAGAACAGTGCAAAGCAATGAAATAGCCAAGATCCTCCATTGGGTAGCCAGGGGCCGAAAAAGTCGCCAGCGGCTGGGATCCTGCCCCAAACCTCGGTCCTCCGCGGATAAGTGAGCAGATTAATGCGGGTGAAGAGGGTTCAATTTCTGGAGACTGCTTTCATGACAGCCCAGTGCTAAAACGTTAGGGCCATTTTAAATTTGAACCTTCTCACTGTGATGTGACTCTCCCGTTTGAAGTCTGTGACCCAGTGGATGCCCAATGCTCGGTGTGTGTGGGCTATAGCAATCAAGGCATATATGAATGAGAATATGTAAGGGGAATGTGCTAATAACAGCAGGAGAAGATAGTATTAGTGCCCCTGCTTTAATAACCCGTATGGGGATACTACTTTTATTTCTAGCGACCCTTCACGGTGAAGGGTCAGCAAAACGCCTCCAACCGATTAATTCGAACGAATTGAGGCTGAAAGAAGGGATGAGGATGAATTGGCCGTATTAATTCTCTCGGCAATTGGGGCGAGCGAAACAACTGGAATTCAATTGGTCAAATGGTGAAGTAATCACCCCCGGAAGGCGGTGATAGGATGGATGGTGATGCTGGAAAAATGTTAATTCTTGGAAAGGGTATGAGAAGGATTTGAATCGGTCGGCAACCGAAGGTACACTATAACTGTAATAACCCACCCCTTCCTTTAATAAGAGGGGCCACTCCTCCCTGTAATGGGAGGAGTGTACTGGATGGCACTGCACCTGTAAGCCGTTTCAGCTTTCGAGGCGGGTTGGTAGGCAGGGTAAAATCTCATAACTACCCCAGTGCAGCTGGGTCTTGGTGGATTGATGCTATTGGCCGAGGATAAGGGTCTTACCAACTAACGAGTCCTATGAAATAGTGTCGCTTAGCCTATTAATATCCTACTCAATTAATGGGTAGGATAAGGTGCCTAAAACCCCCACCCCCAGGGGTGGTCAACATTTTCGGTGATTTCTAACTAGATACAGTTCGGCCACCTGAACGGGAGGCCAACGAAACTTGGGCCATCCAATAACCCTCAGCGAGCTTCCAGGTAGTCGGTTAATTGGCTGACTGAACCAATTGGAACATTTTATTATTATTAATTATTTTAAGGGGTTTAATTCAGGGTGCAGGAGTGCATATTAAATTTGCATGTACGAGGTACAAGGTGCGTTGCCCATAATTTGAGAAAAAACAGTAGATGTACATTAATAGTTAAAAGGGGATTCAAAAAATATAATTTTACAAGTGCATTAATATGCACGACGTAGGCCGTACACTACATGATACATGTTCCATTATCTAAAATAAATAAGAATCTGAACAAGTACATCGAAATGTTCAAACTTTGAAGAACATACCGCCATATTACTTTTTACCTCTTAAAAGTACATACTATACATGCCAAAGGAATATGCAAGTATATGGTACGCGATAAATAGGCTCCAATTTTGACATATACTTGCACCCCTGATGGCTTTAAAAACCCATTAGATCAGATGGCAACGACATCGTATCAGATCGAGAGATCGTATGTTCGAATCCTGCTGTTTTCACAGTTTTCAATATTCATTTTAACTGTGCTAAAACCATTTATTTGGGTCAAACAAAACAAGGGCCGTCCTTTGGAGTTGGGTCTAATGACTCTCCACCGTTATACTTTGCGGCTGAATCTTCGCTTTCCCAGCATTCGTGAACAGCTTTCGAAGCGGTGGTCCGTTAGAAAAGGACTGGCAGCAAACGTAACTCATTAGGGATATTACGCCAACGTAATTCTGCAAGTAGTAAGGAAAGGAACGGAAACTAAAATTACAGTATTGCAGAATTCTGCAATTCAGTGCGATCAAAATTGCGGAATTCAAACCGTTTATTGAAGGGTAAACTTAAAGAATTTTCCGATACGTGTAATACTAATGGCGCCAAATAGCTACTACCGCCCCCGAAGTCATCGTTTGAAAGCCGTGGATGTCTTCCCGATCTTCACAAACCACCTCACCTTCAGAACGGCAACCGTAGTCCCGCCCAGCCCATATGCTTCCACTCCAGAGGTTGTGGAATCTTCTCCTTCTGCGCCTGAGTCGAACACTTTCGACCTAAAGCCCCGTTATAACCGTCAGGTAGATGCCCGCACAGGTCGTCGCCCGAAGTTTACTCCGGACGATGACCTAGTGTTAGTGCGAGACGTTGCTGTGGCGAGAGGCACCGTTGCACCTAACGGCACTACCAAGGAGCGCTTCGAAACCGCTGCAAAAACATGCTACCCGACGCTAAACTTTAACCTGTCCTGTGACCCGGAAAATCGTCCAGAAAAGGTACAAGGCAATTCAGACTCGATTCGAAGAGCATGACAGGATACACGGGTTGATGAGTGGGGTTGGCTGCGACTTAGGAGAAATGGAGGAGCTTTTGAGCTCCTTGAAAGAGGAACGTCCGGACCTGCTTAACAGCAAAACTGCATCGAGCAAGCCAGTGCAGGAGAAAGAAGCTGAGAAGGAACGTCTTGGCTGGATAGTGCGCGCAAAGGCCATGCGCTGTGAGAAGCCTGCGAGCTCTTCCGATGCCGATTTAGACTGCATCGAGGGCGAAAGCTCGGATCAAGGTGCTACACCTAGGAAGCGCTCTTCTAAGCGCAAGAGCAGCGAGAGGAAAACTGGGCCTTTCGATGACGATATCGCCGCATTTACTGCAGAACTTCAAAAAAACGACGAGGCTCGAATATAATTTGAAGAACGTGGCCTTGCTAGCGACTTAGAACAGGGCGAGGAGGATAGGGAGGAGCGGCGCAAAGAACGGGAAGAAGCTATCAAGCTCGAGATTGAGAAATTTAATCTGATGATGGAAGCATTCAGGCATCGCTAGACTGTACTCTGAGGGCCTCCCACGCGCTGACTCGGACACTCCTCAAGAGCCCATTTGTTAAAATCAACAGCCCGACGTCGCTAACACTCCCCATTTCTTCGCCCCCACCCTGCCGACCAAATAAACTCGTGCGCTCCGAAGTCCTTCTAATCATTCCAGTGTGCCCCTCCTTCGCTTTCACACCTTCTTCTAATTCTTACCATGCCACCGCCACCTGCCACGCGGCTCTCTTCTTCCTGCCCTGCCAAGTCTTCTGCGTTCGCGAGACGCACATCTCGCCATGATCGGCAAGCCCAAGTCGCCAGCCGCAAAACATTGGCGAACCGGACGCCATGCTTCAGGTTTTAATCAACCTCGGGGCCTACGCGATCTCGGGAATTTCCAGCGTATCCCTGCCGCCCGCCTCCATCCAAACAAAATCCACCTCTTCTTCGTTACAGGCGAGGCACGGGTGACATTCTCAGGCCGTCGATAAGAGCTGAACATGATCTTACGTCGATAGATGTGATGCTTGATTCTGGGGGGAGCCGTGGATTGCCGAAAATGTTTAATTCGCGTGTAAAAGCGGCGATGCTACGAAAATACAGTAAAATCAGATGCGACAGCAGTGGGACAGGGCGGAGTCAGAAATACACGTGCCCTGCGAGCTATCGTGAACGAAGGTGCGATTATGGCAGAGTTTTGGGCAGGATTGTACATCATATCGTTCGGAAAATACGGAACGTGGGACGACTAATTGAAGAGCTGTGCCTGACTGTGGAAGCCATTGGTGGGAACTAGACAGCTGCAGAAATGCGAATGCAGAGCGATTTTAGAAGGGTTTAAGCAAAGCAGAAAACGTGAGTTTGAAGGCATGTGGCAATTTTTCCTTGGATGGGACATTGCGTAGGTGAATAGATATCTTGGATTGGGATGCGGGAAGCAGTGGGGAGAAGGTTTCTTATTTTCGTTTCGAAGGATACTCCAGAGTCTTTTCGTTATGCAGAGCAAGACTGGATACGGTTGAGTTTGGTTGAACATTTGTGGGGGATGGACGATGAGTCTGGAGGAAATGGATAGATGCGCACTACTGCAGTGGGTGTAGCTTTTTGTGAATGTGAAACGCGAGCCGATGGGTGGTTGGTGGAGCAGATTCTCTTCTCATCTTACAGTTGCAAAAACATTCGATTCAGCGTGGATTAATGGCGTTGATGTGTACGGATGTGTGGAGGAACAGCCCGGGCGAGAGTAACAGTTTTCACGCAATCTTCTGAGAAGGACGTGAAGATAATTCCATTTGAAGCCGACTTCGAACGAGATCCCGAGGGCCGGGGAGACTTTGAAGTAAGAGGTCACCAGCGGGCTCGGTTTTTCAGTGCATATTTTCGGATGTGTTTTGAAATGCAATAAACACCACGCACGCAGACTATCATGGCAAAGAAATGCAGAGCTGTGAGCGATTGGGTGGGATGGATCTGCTCGTTTTAAATGAAAAGTAGTGATTTGGAACTAAGATTTCGCCACCTTATCTGCCTAGTGGCCAGGATGCCGTCACGCTTCCCCGCACACGTCCGACCTCTGCAGCGAACTCCATCTCGTACTTGATCATCTCCCCATCGGGTTTTACCGTTTCCAGTACCTCGTCGCCCCGCCCGCTCCGTTTACCCGCTGTCCAGGCCCCCACGGGCTTTCACAGCGACAAGGAACTCGTTGCAAAGTCGAGTATCCCATCGCCGGCATCGTCGGT
>JAUBNZ010001784.1:0-10479 GCA_032355485.1 Bonnemaisonia californica | reverse complement strand
GTGCCCACGTGTACAAGTTACACGTGGGACACTTGGCACGTACGCGTCGACAGTGCGCCATCCGCCGCCACGCTCGCTATCTGTCCTCAGAGTTTCATCCCCATAAACTATAGGTCTACACACGACGAAAATCGCGATTAGATTTGATTATTCAGACTGCGCTAGAGAGGCTCTTATAACCCTACTGTATAGCCATACAGCAGTTTTTCGAGCTGGCAGAATTGAGCAGTCTGTCGTGCATTTTTTGCTTTATACGCTGCTACAGACAAGAATCGGCTAAATTAAAAAACCCTGTTAGAGGTTTTTAAGTTAGCCTATTCTTTTCTTCTTTTCTTTTCGTGACAGTGATAGGGATGCAAAGAGAGTGGACAGAAGCAATGAACGAGTTCAGGGTGCGTCTTCATGGCTCGGAAGTACAGCTTTAATGGAAAAAAGTCTTACTTGCGAACAAGAAGTGTAATAATAAACGTAGACATGTAATTTATACTGGACTCCGTTTTTGGTTTTGTTTGTTTGTGCGCAGACCCCTGTGGTGTGTCAGACGTTGTAGATATTCAGAACATTTGTTGTTTTCTGTTGCTTGCTTGCTTGGCCGTGTATTGTGAGAACCTGGCTCTTCCCTCGTCTGCAATGAAGCATTCCTTGTCCCGCCACTTAAGCTCGAGGACATAGCATCACATATCGAGATTTGCCCTCTTCTGAGCACTACCATCCTTTCGATGCTCAGCATCACACCCTAAACTTGAACCCTGTCGCTCACGCAATCCGCACTACCGCAACTACAGACTATCTCATCCAGACAGTCAAAAGAAATGGTAATCTCCTCTCCAGCATCAATCCTCCTGAGCGCAATAATAACAACAACATCGGTCTCATATTTCGGCCCTGTGCGCCCATCGGGGGTAAGAACACAAATACGGGCATTCGGGTCGCAGCTATGGTTAATATACTGCGTCTCATTCCCCCCAACCGACCCGTCAATGTAGTACTTTGTTTGGTCCTTGTCCTCTGCCTCCGGCCATACAACATTCACTAGCCGGTGCGGATTGCGTCCGCCGAGCAGCTCCTCCCGTATTATCTCCCCCTCGTACAGGGAGATGAAATTGCCAGAATCTACATCTTTTGTAGCGAACATCCCGAACCCGTCAATATCAGAGCGCCCCACACTTACCGCCACCTGGTGGTACTCTTTGCCTTCGAATACAACGATCGCTCCTCGTCGGCGTTTTCTACACCTATAGTCCACGTTTCGCCTTGGAGTTCGTGATATCAGCCATTTGTTTGAAGACATTTCCTATGCAAAGTTTCAACTAGCTTATGTAGATTCTATTGCCTAGAGTCTAGTGTCAAAAGGGGCAGATGAATATGAATAAGTGGTAAGGGATGGCGCCTCGCCCGCATAGAAAACTGCTTTACTATTCAGACAGTCTCTGTCTCCGTCTCCGTCTCTTTCTCACCACCTGGCAGCTTTGTGAACCCTGGGAGGATAGCCATCAGAATGAATCATCCTTTTGTTTGACATTCGGTACAATAGGTCTGCGGCATGGTCTGAAAGAACCAAATCAGAACACCATTTATTATGAACTGGTCCCTCTAAAAGGGTTCATGAACCTGATTCATTGGGATTTTGGATGAATTGGTCAACATAAACCGCTTATTTTGATACTGTAGAAATATTTGAGCTGCCGAACATTCCGATATTCGATGAGTCCCAATCCCAATTGCCCAGTACTGAACACCTTCCAACAGAGATCCTGCAAATTTTTAAGCATTGGGACAGTGAATGGGAAAATACTGTCCTCAATAACCAAGTTTTTAGTATCTCTAAACTGAACGCACCGAGTTGTCGAGGACCCGTAATTATAGCCCAGCCGGGTAGGGAAGTCTTCACCTAACCTTGGATGCAACCGAAGGAAGGGTTTCCCCAGTAAATGGTTCCTGCCTGCCATGCAGCAGGCGTATACAATGTCGTCGACCATCAGAAACCATCAAAGATGACCATCCATAACCAAGTCAATGCCATGATGCAGAATTCTAGCTCTATTGGCACGCTCCCATGGCCTAGCTGCGCCATAACTGTGAGTCATGGGCCAGAAGGCACATTCTGCCGAAGCGGTGAGATGCTGGACAGAATTCTTGTCGCTCGCAGGCCAGTCTAGAACACACAAGTTCGCTTGATGCGCAGGGCCGTGGAGATCGAGTCCGCTGTGATGCGGGCCTGTTTCCCACTCTGATGGAAGTAGTTTCAATACAAGCTGAAGTAGGACTTGACTCAGAACACACTGAACTCAAGGACTGAATTTATTTGTGAACAAACTGTATCTATACTTTGATAGTAGAAGAAATTACAGATCACAGTATTGAATAGGTATTTGAAGGGACATGCAGATGCCAGGAGTTGAAATAATTGCAATTGTGAAATGACATTGGACAATCGTTGATCATGTTCTATGATTGGGATAAACAAGAAGCGGGTATAGTACACTAATATAAATTTCTCACACTCTTTCGGGCTGCAGCCATAATGTAGCACCAACAGGGATGCTAATCAATTGAGATGATGCTTTGGCGCTATGCTTGCCAACCAGAAGATGAGTACAGTACTATCTATGTTCAATGGGAAGTTCATATTACATCCCGACATGTGCGCCTGGCCTAGGTCGTGGAGTGTGATGAATAACGCGCAGTTTTGCTCATTCACCACAGGTCATACATTCTGTCCAACAGCTTTCACACGGTGTTGCCGTAACTTCGAAAAAAATGTAGTAGTAGTAGTAGTATGAGTTACAGTATACAAAGGACCTTTAAGATGGTTTGATAGGAATAATCAAATACACTCGCTGAGGCAATCGAGAGAAGAACCGCTCTCGTTTCTAGAAATATAATTACATACTGCGTTAACGCGGATGCGAGGGGTAACCCAAAAGAACAATGCTGCTACACCTCGGTAGAATCAGCCATGGCTATGCGGAATGCCCCTCCGGTGACTCTTGAACGAGCTGTGCCTTCAACGCACTACACACTTCTCCCAACGTATCCTGGCTCACCGGCGGAAAACAGGCACTCAAGTTGATGCTGAAATTCTCCCCAACGGTACAAATATGGGCCCCGATGCAATATCCCATCGCAGCAATGTTCAATTCAAACGACACACTCTCGAAACGCACACCTCCCTCCCTGCCGACAAACTCGGCATTCGCAGCATCAATCCGTATCATCTGTCCAAGATTAGAAACAGTCATAAACAAATTTCGCCCGAATTTCATCGACTCCGGTATCTGCGCAATTACTCGCTCCCCTAACTTCACTGCCAGCCCCGCTTTGTACGCCTCCGGGACAAACAGCTCCTTCGCCTCAGACGAATGAACTTTCCCATGTACACTCTTCGCCCGGGCCTCCCACTGCCCTCCACTACCGTCCTCAACGCACGACACGCCACCGTTATACATACCAATATGTTCTTGCGACAGTGCAGACCCCGCTTTGACCTTGCGTCGTGCATCTGCGGCTACATATACCGGCACCGCCCGTCCGGCGATGTCAAACACTGCGCACAACGCAACGGCCTCGAACAGCGCGGAAGTGACGCCGCTGGTAATCGATACACCTGCACGTGTGCACTTGGCGCGGAAGCCCGCGATTTCCCGCATGGAAAGTTGCAGGCGTGTGATTATTGTGACCCGAGGCATATCCGCCGATAATGCGTGTATGTCAATGCCGCCCAGCTCTGTGCCCTCCCGCATGGAAGATATCTGCTGGCCGTAGTAGCGTAGGCGCTCACGTAGAGGCACAGGGCCGAAGAGTTGTTCGACGGGGGGCGGGGGTTCCTGTGGGGGTGGGTTACCGTGCGATCCATTAAGGATGCGCATCATGCGTGCTCCCAGAATGTCGAGACTGATGCCATCGAGCAAGGCGTGGTCGATTGCCAGGGCGATGAAACGGCCCGTGCCATGAAGGACAAGGGTCCAAGGCGTGGGACGCTTGGTGGCGAGGAGGGTGGTGAGATGTTGCCCGGGGGTCAGGGGGCCTGTGTAGTGCTGGATGACTGGCGCGGGTGCCGGGTGGACGAGGGTGTACTGGCGGCGGTGCCGGATGATGCGAGACTGGAGGAGAATGTACTGCTCGCGCAGGGTGTCTGCGAGCAATTGCAGGGCAGAGGGGGAGATGGGGGCAGTGAGGGTGTAGAGCGCGCCCAAATGGAAGGCATTGTGCACTTCGAAGACAGCATGGAGGAAGGATTCGAATCGGCCTGCCGGTCGGATGGCGTGCGTCATGGCGGGGAGGGGGTATTGTGTGCGGGCAAGGCCCGGGAGCAGGCAAGGCCCGGGAGCAGGCAAGGCCCGAGGCGGGCATGACCCGGGTGCCGGCAAGGTACTCCACGCCTGTGGGGGACGCGTTGTGTATGTGCGCACTCTTTCGATCTGGTGAAGAGATGTGCGGTTGTGGGAGGTGCGAGAAGAGGCTTGGCGCATGGTCTGTGTGGTGTAGCATATGAGTTATTGTTAGAATCGCACCTCACCCAAAATGTCTTCACATGTTTATGGACAGGCACGTGTCGGCCCAGGACTAGAGATGTACAGAATGATTAAAATAATAATTCAATTAAGAACCAATGACAAAGTCAATAATGCCAAGTCATTGGTCATGAACTCTTCGCATTGAATAATTGGTCACAACAGCATTAATGCGGAATAATGCACTTCAAAAATAATTCTACGGTAAAAACGGGAAGTGAATAATTGGGAATTAGTACTATTGTGGAATTAATTTATGGTTAATAACTGAGCAAATGTAACACCACGTGTGAAACGTGGCAAGGGAACTGATGTGATTCTGAGCATCTGCAGAGCAAACAAGAGCGACAGCAAGAGCGTGCGCTGAGCAGAGGTTCTTGCTTTTCCAAGAGTGATAACCACAGCTTCAATAGATCACTTTGCAGACGACAGCGACTGCACACAACAGCGACAGCACACAACAGCGACAGCAAAGGCCCCTGCTAAGCAGACGAGCGCGTCTCCTGAGCGGGCTCTCTTCAGACGAGAGCGAAAGAAAGAGCTCTACTGAGCAGAGGCTCTTGATGTTCCAAAAGCGATGAATAGCAGTCATCGTAAATAGCAGACTATCCTATTTCTTTTGTAAAGTTTACATTGGACTAGTTTACATCGTCAGTTAGTGCAATCTGTATCAGAAAGGATATATTAGCAGTTTCGAACTGCAGTAAGCACACGTCATCCGCTTTCAAATCAATAACTACAATTGTAGTCAATACCAGCCTTGTGTTTCACCACTGTGCGTGGTGTCACCAGGCACAGTGGTGAAAGTTTCAGTAGCAGTGATTCACTAGCGACGGTATCATGTGCACAAGAACTGGGTAGAGTAAAGCTGTTGGTCCTCTTAAAGAATCAAGACCATAACGCCGCCCAATTGCTCCAGTTGCTTGCAAGCAGTTCTGGTATTTGCTATGTAAGAGCACTCTGCTTAGATCTATCTCTGGTACAGTTTACCAGATTCAACACCATATCCAGTAGATATTATCTACCGTAGAACGATTTCCTGCTTTCTAATCAAGCCAAAAAATGCCTTCGCTCAAATGATCCAAATGTTTGGACACAGACATTTTGTTGCCTTCGCAACAGCGCCAACACTGTACCTTTGTGAAACGGATCTCCTTTTCGGATATAGTTGTGATGATGGATAAACATGGCTGTATAGAGTGAACTACTTAACTACCATTCTATAACGCGAGAGACTCCGTTGTTTTGTCTCTGTTACGGAGCCAAGACAATACCTCTGTCTGCATAATCCCATTGCTGCGACAAATTCCACGCCAAGACTATTTACAAATGCGCTAATGAATTTGACAGAGTTGTTGTTTTGGCTCTCTAACGGAGCCAGCAGCGTAACTACCGTGTCATAAACGGAGATAATTATGCTTTTGGCTATGTCATAGGGATAGACCAAGCACTTGATCTCTGTCCAACTGCTCGGTATAAGTCAGTGGAAGGTACTGTCGACTTTAAAAGAGATTCACCAGACAACTGGCGACCACCTGAGGTACTTTTACCTCTTTTTATGAGTAATGAACGGCAAAGAAAGCAAGGAATTTGTGCGGACTCTTGCATCAAACTTATAAAAGAGACGTGGTCGACCTGCAACCAGCGCTGGGTTCTCTTTTGTCACGAACTTCTCCACAGAGCTCATTAAAATTAAAGAAAAAGAGAGCATACATTTCGTAGATCTCGATGCAAGGCGTTTCATTAATGTTACGCAGAAAGCTACCCGCTTGTATGATTAACTACGTATTTTCACCTGTAAGTTGACTACGTCGCTGATTGCGAAGAAGTCCGCTAGTGCTAAAAAGCCGTTCAGACTCTGTTGAGAAAGCTGATGTAGTGAAAACGACCCTGGCAATTTTGGCTAACATCGGGTAGAATTGCTCGCTTGTTTTCCAGGACGAAAGCGGGCATGATTCTAGATCTGTACTAGCATTGGCGACGTAGTCTTTGATCTCATTTCCCAAAACAACAGTTGTCCCCAAATCGGAGCTGGAGACTTCATTTGCGAAGAGCGTGGAAACCATCTTAGTAACCCGAGACGTTTTTTGTCCTCCAGATGAATGCTGAGCGTTTGTGGTCTATTGGTGCGCTCTAGTATCACGGTGAGTATTATCGGCAACACGGCCTTTGGATATGCAAGGCATGAAGTTTAAAGTCACGCGGTAGAGTAGATAACACGCCTTTTCCGTCGAGTATCGGTATTCGGAACCCTCGAAGTAATTGGTGTGCTTCATGGTCTTAAACTGAGGGCTGAGAAAAGTTGAAACTTGGCAAATCAACTCCACCATTGGTGACGACTTGAACAGCTGTACACGGCGACGCCACATATCTGTCTTCAGTGTCTCAGCTAACGTAATTCCATCTTGATCTCCACTGTGAATTTGCATGACATCTGCGAGCTGCCGAAGAATGCCAGCTATGCAGACCTCCACATGCTGGAAAGTTGGTTTGATTGAGGGCCCTAGGTGCGCTGTAGAGGCTTCAGCATCAACAAGAACAGTCAGAAGAATATCAAGAAGTGCTTTCTCGCGAGGTAGGAGAGGATTTGCAGGTCCGTTTTCCCTCCATTGAACACCATCGCGAACCATCGCCGTGTGAGCATCTGAAAGAATAACTTCGATACGCAGGTAGCGTCGTATCATAGTGAGAGTGGAGCCCCATCTTGTTCTCACGTCCAAAAGTGGCCGTAAAGGATGCTTGAAGTCCCTTAAACTTTTGAACGATTTAACGAGGTACGAAGAGGCCACTGATGAACGACGGAAGAAGCGTGTGATTCGGCGGATTTTTTGGAGAGGCACATCAATGAAGCTGAGTGCCAAGACAGACTTCACCGAAAGTTGCAGGCAATGGGCAGTGCATACAAATTGATTCCAGTTACCACACAACGACACCGTAGTGGCTAGAGATTCCACGTTTAGTCCGGTTCTACTGTCAGACGGTTGCATCATGTCCGCCAACAGGGCAACCGGTGGTAGGTTTTCTATCTACTGGTCATCTGACAATAGAGATTCCAAAAAGGAATCATAGGTTCCACTGTGCAAGATAGGTTCGTGTTCATCAAAAAAGAGGGCAGGTAGGAAGATTGCATAGTTTTCAGCTGGCATAGCAAGCACAGGTAGAATATCAGCATCGTCGGGAGTAGGCTCCACCTCCATAGGTGACGACGTATCATTGTCGTCACGTGATGGATCATTGCCGATATCCAATAAAATGCCTTCTTCTGCAGCAGAGATATTAACCTGACGCTTGGCATTGGACGCACCATCAGTGGTGACAAAGCAGATCTTCTTAGCAAGTCCGTACTTTCGGGCATCAGATAGAAGTACCTCTGCTAATTATTCCCCTGTATTCCTTTCATACAGCCGACGGCAAGACATAACCAGATGTTGATAATTCCATTTCTCGTTGATGAATGAAACTGTAAACGACACGTAGCTGTCTCCCCCACTGGCCGTCCACACATCCGTTGTAGCTGCCAGAGTGCAAATAAATTTGAAGAGATTTACGTGATGCACCGTAGCCTCTTCCGATATTTTCTTGATCTCGCACAGAATTGTTGCACAAGATACCACATTGTACTTGGGGTTCAACAGCTTGCATAAACTACGAAAGCCCGCGTGATGCATGGCGTTCAAGGGAATATAGTGCATGGCCACCCATTCAGCACAACGCCTGTTAAATGATTTTGTTCACTGGATAGCATGGAATGCTTCGCGATTGGGCTAGCGATGTTCATGTAATGTACAGAGCTCTTTATTTCTCTTTAGGGCGTGTCCCCTTTAAGGCGTGCTGGAGAGGCAACGTTTTTTCTAAGAGCGGATGTTTGAATTTGATGTGGTTATCAAACGTTCGTTAACCCATTTCCCATTACCCTCACGCTTTGGCATTCCGGAACATTGCAGCAAACATTTCTTTTACTACGTGCACTCGCAGTTCTGGCAACAAAGTCTTCAACGTCGATCCATGAGTAGAGCACATCAATCGAGCTTCCGGAATATGCAACGAAGAGTGGTGTTATTGTTGCAAAGTCGGGACGGGGTGTACCCGATGTAGGTGCTTGTTGTTAGACGGTTGTGGCTATCGTTTGTGAGGAAGATGAATTGTGTGCCATTGTTGAGGACGAGTTGGACAGAACCAGGTCGTTAATTGCAGCGTTGTGGGCGGCCCAGTCGATTACCAGAGCGTACTGTAGAAGTGCCGAGGTCGTACAGTTTGAATTGCAAATGCAAACTCATGTGGGCGGCAGTTGTTTCTGCTGGTCGAACATTACGCACGGTAGTTGGATGGGTGGGCGTGCGGGTGGGAAGTTCACGTGGGCTTGTCTGCGAACTGGTGCTTATACGGGCAGCTTCTGTTGGAAAAGCCAGGAGTCAGCAGGGAGCAGGGGTGGTTGAAATTGAATGGAATGTGGCGGAGTGGGCAAGCGGGGCTATGGCGCAGTGGTTTTCGCACACTCGAGCGCGTCCGTTTTGCATACGGAAGGTCGGGGGTTCAATCCCCCCTAGCTCCATCTTTCCCACCTTCCTTTTTCTTTCTTTTTCTTTCTTTTTCTTTCTTTTTCATTCTTTTTCTTTCTTTTTCTTTCTTTTTCTTTCTTTTTCTTTCTATTCTCTTCCCTCTCTTCTTTCTCTTCTTTCTCTTCCTTCCTACCCATTGTCAATATCACTGCAAAGCCTCACCCTCACCATTCCAATCCAACTCTTCATTGCAGCACACCTCTTCTCCCATTCCACTCCACACCGCCGAGATACCCTTCGAAGCGTACCTGGGGTACCACCTCCTTAGACAACACAAACACTTCATTCACGCCCCGCCCCTTGACAACCGCGCCCCGAACACCCTCCCACAACCGTGCCAACTCCACTTCCGTGCAAGCACACATGGAATACCAGCGCACCCTTATGCAGTCGGAAATTTCAAACGTACACTACCCATGCATGGCGAATGTGATATGCATTGTCATTTTCGTGCTTCATGCCAGCTCTTCTGCGTAATGCTCATTCCCCACAACATTTTCTTTGAAACCACACGGCTACCACCGCCAACACCCCCACCCCAATTGGACAAACAGCAACAATTGACCCTCACTCTCACTCTTCTTGTAAGGAACTTAATTATGACAACTATAATTCGTTGCCTACACGGACCGCATGTTCTGAGGCATTGCGTTGTCTTCCTCAGACCCACACTCACCCCCATTTCCATGCCGCCGCAGCTTCAAAACCGCCCTCCCGTCACACCATGCTTGATACTTTACATGACTTACTTTTACAGCTGTCGAAGGCAGCACTTGTTTGCTCCTCGCGGCCAGCCTTTGGCTCCCTGCCTGCCGCTCGCAATTATAGAACAGCAGTCACCTGAGACATGTTGGGAAGATACAATGCGTTGCAAAAGTAACATTTCCCGAACCGTCAACGCATCGCCCTTCTGAAAGCAATGTGCATTTCATATACATGCAAGCTCCAGCATTCCCTCTCAAACAAACTCTGCTGTGTTATGCATTTTTCTAAACCCTGCATCGCAGCAGGGAGGAACTGTTATTCAGGAGAGGAGTCCATCTGTCTCTCCGAGGAAATCTAAGAGGAGCACACTGGAGTCCGTTAGATATAGTGCAACTCGGGATATATGAGGATGAGTTTGTAGTTCGGTATTGTGTATGCGTGAACAGTACGATGAACGAGGAATGGGGCCCAGGTTGCCAACTCTGAAACCATATATGCAGACAGAAATGTTGTAGAGGATTTACGTTCTGTAGCAAATAGCGGGGTTACGCAGATTCACATAACTCGGCACAGGTGGCTTCTCTGCTCAGTTGTCCGATACCTTTATTGTGGTGTTCGCGCGGGGGACGAGTTGGACAGAACCAGGTCGTTAATTGCAGCGTTGTGGGCGGCCCAGTCGATTACCAGAGCGTACTGTAGAA
>JAUBNZ010001783.1:0-10481 GCA_032355485.1 Bonnemaisonia californica | reverse complement strand
TACTTCCCAGCCCGGAAGCGACAGGAAATACTTCGCTCTCCCGCCTCACAGCTACCGGATACTAGGGACACAGTATCCGGAGGGTGCCAAGGCGCTTTCTGTAAATACTACACCGATATCCTTTTTTCCCGACCCACCGGCCTTGCTGTATTTCGTAAGGTCGGCGGGTTGGGCCGGCGTCAATAACATGGAGCGCCAGAAGTTCCACGCCTTCTTAAACAGAGAGCGTGGAATATTCCAAGACATGGATTTAATCCATGAGAGTCGCAGACTGCGCACCGTTCCGGTGATTAGTGCCGCCCGTGGCGAGCACATTTTGCAGTGCATTGATGGATTGGAGCTGCTCAGTCCCAGCCCAAGCTTTCCTAAGTCGGAAAGCTTGGATTGGGCTGCGGTGCGTTGTGTCGTGGTGAACGCCATGGCTGGGAATCGGGCTGAGTTTTTTTCCTGTTTGCAACAGGAGTACTCTCAGTCCAACGCCCCGCAGGACTGCAAGAGGATTCCTTGCGTCCTTCCCCTGGGACGAGTCCCTTCCTCGGGGAGGTACTCGTCCCCAAAGCTAAGACGCGGTGTCCATCTGCTGCGCCTCGAGGGGCAAGAGTGGTGAGCTGTGTGCAGGCACTGTCCTTCCGTCGAACGGAAGGCCTGCCACCTGCCTCGCCATCCAGGGTTGCCGGTGCATCGGTGTCCCGCTACCCAGTAGTAACCCACCACCATCCTCCCCACAACCCATTGATGCAACCATTGGGGTTACACTGGGTCAAGAAGGCCAAGGGGATCTCGCCGCTGGTGGCGTTGCGTGCCAATTTCCATTGGGAAGACCTGTTCCCCGAGGGTAACATGAACTTTACCGTCGGTGATGTGCTGGATCGGCTGGGCTCCATTCTCAGCCGAGCCGAACGCGCCGTTGATGCCTCGCGAGCCAACGAGGAAGCCGCCGAACGGTCTTTCTACGAAGCCCTTGGTGAGGCAGAGGACTGGAAAGCTCGGGTGGCTGCAATGAAGTAACTTTGCAGGGAGGAGCTGGAAGGCTGCCTCCGAGCTGAAAGCTCGTTGGCTGCCGCACTTCGCGACCTGGAGGGTCGTCGCCGGGATGGAGTTGACGCGCGTTGTACGCGGAGGAAGATTGAGAGCGCCGGTCCATCGCCCTCTGGTGGGAGCAAAGGCCCGGCCCCCGACTATTGCGATGCGGAGATGGGGTCTTTCGATCCTGCTACGGAATTAACGTCTGCCGTACCGCGATTACGGAAGCCGTATGTCGGGGGGAAGGGGGCAGGCGCGAACAGGAAACAGCCTTAGGGATCCGTGATGCCTGAGAGGCGTTGAGGCCTGGATGGCGCCCGCGCGTCACTGCCGTTGCCTGTAGTGCTCGCGGGGGCAGCTTGTCAGCGACAAGATGTTACCACCTTGCTTCCACTGAGAGGGCGGGTTTGCGAGGGAAACTAGCGTGAGCTAGCTTTCCGGCGTTGCGGTGGGGGTTTGACATTCTTTGCGGGGCCGTAGGATTGGTCGCTCATGGGGCCGCGGAAGTCACGCATGCGCTACGCCTCTCCCTGCTACCGCCACGAAATAAATCATCGGCACGCCTGTTTGTTTTGTTTGCCCACATACCGATCTCGATTACTCTCTTTTAGCCCAGTTGGCCGACCAGCAGGGCGTCATCTCCCCTCGACCATGAGTACTCTACAACCCCTTAAAAGGGCTTGTAGAGTACCATCAGTAACCGGACCACCATGGTACGTTGTGTTCCGTGTTCGGAGCCTGCGGCACTGAGCACCGTGGCCTCCGTACCGGTCAAACGGCACGTACGCCCGGCTCGTATGGAATGGCGGTACCGTAAGGCCCGGATAGTATTATCCCCATGCGGAGATGCGCGTTCAGCTGAGCTGCACGTGCACCTCGCTATGGGAAAACCCAAAATAAAAACCCGGAATGAAGAAATGTATATTTATTCATTATCTGGTTGTGTGGTTGGGGGAGGAGCCAAACGTAATGTGGGACGTCCGGGGCCGCAACTCCCCCGTGGCTGCAGGTAGGCCCTGTGATGGGGGTCGCAGGACGATCCCCGGGTGGGGTGGGGGGGTGGGGTGGGCTCTGATATTTTTCCTTACAGTGCCTTTTGCAGTAGTGCGAGTTGTCTCAATAGGTACCAGAAGGGCTGGTACCTATTGTGCGAAAAGGGCGAAAATTGTAATATTTTTTGCGTTGCCCGCCGCTGAGGGCCGGCCGTACCATGGCAAGTACCTCCCTGGGTACCTGTCGGAGGGTATAGCCGTGTAAGCCTGGCTATAGTGCTACCAGTTGAACGGTAGAACCCGCCCTGTGCGGTTGTTCCCGATGAGTCCCTCAGGGAATGAGGCCTCCTCAGTCCTTCCGTCATCGGACGGTCTGAGATCCCTGTTTCCTGTGTTTGGTGACCCAGGTTGTCGGCCTGGTCACCAAGGTTGGTGACCAGTGCCTCTAGCCTGCATGCGAACTTGAAGGCCCTCGAGCACAGGTACCTCTTTGGGTACCTGTCACGGGGGTCCGTCGCGTGCTCCGGCTAGAGTTTTACCTTTCAGAGGTAGCACTCCCAGCCCAGCGGTGAGAATTTATATCGTCTTACCACGGACGCGCTGAGTCTTTCGGATATTCGCAGCATTGCGAACGTCCGTTTGTGACCGTTAAGTGATGTGTTGAGCGATGCGTTGATCCCTCACCGCCGGTCAGTATCCCCTCAGCCCTTCCGTATCGGAAGGCCTGAGGTGGCACTACCACGTATTTGAGGATCTCATCTTTCGTTGGCGGCCCACGGGTCCACCAAACGTTCGCATTGGCTCGAACGTTTGGTGTGAAAGTTGTGCCGTGCGTCTGTCCATCCTCGACTTCCAGTGTCCTCTCAGTCCTTCCATAAAGGAAGGCCTGAGGAGACACTGTTCTGCGACTAGGAGTTTCTTACCCAGCGTCGAGGCGCATCTTTGGTGAACGTTCGATGCGAAACGAACGTTCCTGAATCACTGCGGCGTCTGCTTACCTTTTCCGCGCGTCAGTGTCCCTCGGTCTTTTGGAATTGGAAGGTCAGAGGTGACGACTTTCTAGCTTTAGAGTTATGCTGTGGTCTTGCGTATCTCCCAAACGTTCCTCCTAGCGGGAACTTTCGATGAGGTCACTACCCAGAGCGGCTCGGCTTCTTCCATTTATGGAAGAAGCGCGACAACAGCTCTTTGGGGATGTGGTCCCGCAGGGTCCAGGTTGGCTCAATGTATCCAGGCCATTTAACCTCAAACCATTCCATATCTACCTCTGTTTTCGTCTTTGTGGTAAGAAAAGCGTTTCTCTACCACATACTCCTCTTCATCGCCGGAAGGTAAGGGCTCCATGGTTGCTTCTCCACTAGGGGCAGCAACCGCTGGTTCCCCTTGCGGAGTATCGGCAGCTTCTTCCGAATCTTCACCTGCCACTCTTCCATTAGCTTCGTGGCTAATGGAAGAGGGGGCGGATGCGGGAGTGACTCGGTCAATCCCAACCTTCTCGATCACACCCTCAAGATCAATCGTGACGGTGCCACGGGAGGTCTTGGAGACCCTGTAGGGTCCTTGCGCAAGTTTTGCGAGCTTGGAATTGGGGAGCTCCGGTGTGTCCAGGAAGACCCAGTCGTCTTCCTGGAGCAATAGGTTGCTCTCGCGTACGCGTTTGTCGAATTCGCGCTTATAGCTTGCTTGTACCTTCGTGAGACGGGATTTAGCGTACTAAATCCACGTTGAGAGTCGATTGAGGAAGTCCTCCTTCCTTCCTGAGTCTGGCCATGCTCTTCGCTGAACCGAATGGTGCAAAGAGAACTCAGGGGCGGCCGGCTCAACACCATTTCCAACGGTGTTGTTCCGGTCGACCTGTGGACATGGGTGTTGTATGCATGTGATTACCCATACGCATACACATCCCAATCATTCTGGTGCTCACCCTCATAATTTCGGAGCATTTTAAGCTTTTTCCTATTGAACCGCTCCACCTTCCCGTTAGTCTGTGGGTGATACGCCGTAATGAACAGGTTCTTAGTGCCGAGTTCCAAGCAGATTGCTTGGAACAGCTCAGCACTGAACTGTGGGCCATTGTCGGACAGCAGCGTCTTGGGCAGACCGTACTTGTATACCCTATAGGTACACAAGGCGACCGCCTCGTGATACGCTGTGATAGTACGCATGGTAATTGCCTGGGGGTAGCTTGGTAAACCGGCAAGTGATGGAGAGAAATTACTCGTTACCTTTCTTCGTCTTGGGGAGCGGCCCGAGGATGTCGATGGAGAAATCCTCAAGCGGCTTCGTCCCGGGGAATAGCTTCAGGTTGATGGTCCGCCTGCGAACTTACAAGCGGTTCCGCGCACACTTGCCACAGCTGTCGACCGGAGCAGCCACATATGCCTCCGTTGCAGGCCAGTAGAATGTACGACGCATAGTTTCATACGTCCGAGTCTGGCTTGAATGTCCGGCGAGGATGCTGCGATGAGTCATTCCTAGCAGTCGAGCACGAAGGTTCTTCGGCACGACCATCTAGATGCTTCCATCCAGAGCGGCGCGTCGCCGAAGAAGGCCTTCCTCATCCTCAAAGAACGCCGAGTCTGAGGTGGACGACCATCTTGATACGATGTTCGTGCAATATTCTTCCTCCGCTTGTTCGGCCCGTCATTCCTCCCCAGTGATGGGTAGGAATGAATGTACCGAGAAGTTGAAGAGGGGAGTACCTTTACCTTTGGACAGCTCGCTCCCTTCCGGCATTCTTGCTCGGAAGGGATGGAAGAAGTCCAACTCCACGTCAGTATCCTCGTCCTCCTCGTCACAAATGAGGACGATCACTCCCGCTCGACCTACTCCTTCCTCTTGGGGAAGGAAGAGAAAGGGTATTTCGTCCTCCCGTGGCCTCTCATCGAGTCCACTGGTAGGGACGCACGACAACGCTTCGGGTACTTGGTGAACTCTTCCGGATTGTTACACAATCGTGTACTAGAACTCGGAGAGACGTAGCCTCCAGCGTATGAGTCGACCCGTAGGGTCTTCGATGCTCATGAGCCAGCGCAAAGCGTTGTGATCCGTTCGGATCACAAACTTTGGGCGCTCAACGTAAGGGTGCAGTGTGGAGACCGCCCAAACGATAGCGAGGCATTCCCTGTTCGTTGGGGAAAAGCCTCGCTCCGCTTGGTTCAGCGCGCGCAACCAGTATCCGACTAGTAACCACGTCTCTAGTTCTTGCTCCTGTAGCAAGACACAGCCGACCTGGTGTGCGGAGGCATCCGTGTCCACCATGTATGCCTTACCCACCTTTGGTAGGGACAGCACTGGTGGTTTGATAAATACTTCCTTAAGTATCTCGAAAGCTTCGAGTTGTTCACCAGTAGGTGGGTGCTTACCAAAATCTGGCAAGATATCCTTCTGCAGCTTAGTGTTGAGTTGCCACGCTTTGTTTGCATAACTGCAGACAAAGCCTTGGAACACATTGCAGCTCCCAAGGAAAGATCTCATCTGCGTTGGGGTCTCAAGGAAGGTGGCCTTGAGGATGGCTTCTGTTGACTTCTGCGAAACGGCGAGCTTACCTGGGAGCACTACGTGGCCTGGGTAATCAACGCGCGTTGTGAAGAAGGGACATTTTTACAGCTTCAAGGTTACCCCTGCCTCGCGCAAAATTCCCAAGACTTTGTCAACGTGTCCATAGTGTTCTTCAGTTGTCCGGGAGAACACTATGAAATCTTCAACGTATATCAAACACGACTGCCAACGTACTCCTGAGACGATCATGCCTAGTGCTCGTTGGAACGTGGCAGGTGCGTTTTTCAGCCCGAAAGGCAACCGAAAGAAGCGGTACGTCCCTATGGGGGACGTAAACGCTGTCTTGTCCATGTCTTCTTCGGCTGCTGGTATCTGCCAGTAGCCGGAGTTACAATCGATCGCGGTGAAGATGTTTGCATCTCCAAGAGAGTCGATGCAATCATCCATGTGCGGCAAGAGGTACGCGTTGGATACCGTCAACTCATTGAGTCGACGGTAGTCGACGCAGAATCGGAGATGCCCATGTTTCTTGGGAACAAGAATGATGGTACAAGCCCACTCGCTGGTTCAGATCATGTTCTTCATGATCATACGGTTGATTTATTCGGTGGCAAGGTGCTTCGGAAGAGGGCCCATCCGGTATGGTGCCAGTCTAGCCGGCTATGCCCCTGGCCGCACTTCGATGCGGTGTAGGGTTACTTTGAAATCACCCAACGACCCATCCCACATACCGGCATGTTCGTCAAGCATCTTGAGCACCCGATCCCTTTCGCAGGGATTTACGTGTTTAAGAGATACTTTCTATTTCCTGTTAACGTCAGTGGGTTGGCTGCAAAGCGATTGATTTTGCCCAGCAGTCTCTGGCGGGGCCCCCTCCTCGAGAGCGGACGTCTTGGGCGCTTCTTGAGAAGGAGTGTCCGGCTTGGGGGGTTTCTCGCGTATTGTCGCCACCACCTCGGGTTCCTCTGTAGAGGAACCAGTAGAGTCGTGAGTTCCTTGGAAGGGATTAAGAAGCGCTAGTGGGTTACGCTCAGCGTAACCCATTACCGTTTCCTTCGGGAGGTACCTTTTGGACTACGATAAGTTCGCGACAATCACCGTGAACTTTCGATTCGGGACTACCTCGCACACCCCGATCGTCCTTCGAACGTGGTGGCGATGGTATATTGCGTCCTTTGGCTCGAGGTAGCACAAATCTCCTCCTAGGCTGGTCACGGAGACAGACATCTGTGATTGAGGAGGTATTTTGATGCCTCGCGCCAAACGGACAGTATGTGCGGTGGTTTCAGGCGACCTCTGAGTCTCCCGCTTCTTGCCGTGCTTAGCAGACCCAACTTCCATTTTGGAAGCTGTGTCATGTTGAAGCGGATCCCCCGAAAGTGGGAGATTTTGGGACGACACGATGGCTATCTTCCCACCTTTGCGTATCTCCATGTATAGATCCATGGGATAGATGTCATGAAGGTGAGAGTTCATGACATCTGTCCTTAGAATGAGCGGTACTGCTAAGTTGGGCGCAACGTATAAAGAAGTGAATAGGCGTTTATTGCCCAACCTAAGCACTAACCGAATATGGTCGGTAATCCTTAGGGGATTAAAGTTCGTGACTGCCAGACAGGGGTCCTCTACGTTCGTCTCGGCGAACTTCTCCAATCCAGGAAGACGTTCGGACTTGCGAATGACGGAGGGCCCGGAGCCTGTGTCGGCAACGATGCGGGCTGAGCGTAACTGACTTGGGTTCGTTCCAAACGAACCCAAAACTACTTAGTGCGTTGCTTTCATCAGACGGACGATCCGGTGGGGCGGACCGAAACGTCGTTCCGCCTTCGATGGCGCTTGGGTTGCGCCGACATCCGCCTTTACTTCCTGCGGGGGAAGTGAAGGGGTATTTTAGGACACCACCTTAGAAGGTTGCTCGGTGGTAGCAACCTTGTGTGGGGAGGGCTGCGCCTCGGAACTTCCCGCTGTCAGTTCTCCGACAACGATGTCGTGTCGGTGTTGTCGGGGTCGGAAGGCAAGGTGGGGGTGGAGGCATGCAGCGCCGAAAGGGAAGAGAGGATAATAGAGGCGACGCGAGCACGGGCGTCTTGACTTGGTGTGGCCGGGGTTTCCTGGGGGCTGACGAAACGAACTGCTCGTCGGAAACCGGGGTCTTCGGGTGGCTTCAGAATGGTGGTAGGGGAATCCCGCGATGGATTCCCCTGCCCATGAGGGCCAGAGCTAAACGGAGTGCGCGAGAACTGGCTTTTGTTTCGCAGCTGGTTCCTGCACCTCTTGTATCTCAAAATTACCTGTTCCGGCTGCTGCTGAAACAGGTAGTTCTGAAAGGCGAAGAACATTCGCACGTGGGAGTGAAGGTATGGGCAATTGTAGAGGATATGTCCTGGCGTCCTACATCCGCTGCTCGTCCAAGTGACGGGGCGGGAGGGAAGCGAGGTCTGAGCCAAAGCAATTTGCTCCTCGGAAATGGCCGGGACTGGATTGCCTTGACCAGAGATGCCAAGGGACTTCGTCCCGGTGGTCGATGTTTCGGGCGAGGGGATCTTAGCTACGAAGTTAACATCACCGGTCAGTAACATGGGGGTCAAGTCGAATGGGCCCTGCGGATCGTAGTGGTCGTACTCCGACGAGGAGTCCAACGGAGGACGCAGGTGATGCTTTTGATGAAGCATCAGAGCTTTTTTCTCGCTGCCTCTCGGGTGGGAGCGAGACGGGGCTTTGGTGTTTGACCGTGCACTGCACGGAATGTTTCACCGTGTGCTTGCGCGATCCGGCAAACAACTTGCAATTGTTTTTCGTCTTGTCGCGACACAGACAAGTTGACTGTTGAACGGTTCCCCGGTTGAAGTCCTTTTATGAAGACGTTTCCCAGGCCTGGTTCTGTAAAGACGCTTGCGCAGCGGAGGGCGTATGTTTGCAGACGGTCTGCAAACATACTCTCTTCCTCGTTTTTGGCTTGCAACGCTCTTTTCACCTCGTCGTACGCAGCAGATAGGACATCTTCCGTTGCAAATCGCGCGAGGATATTGACGCCGTGAGACCAAGTGGTCTCACATCGTGGACCCTCCAGCAGCGTATGCTTCATTTGTTAGGCAATGAAGTGCGCCTTGGCGTCTACTCGGAGAAACCAAGACAGCAACTTAACTGCTGCTCCTTCCTGCACGCTGGTAGCGTCACAGGCATCGCGGAATTCCGCAAGGAATCTCACGACTTCGAAGGCGTCCCGGCCATCGAAGTTTTGTAGGCTTGGGTTGAACACTCGGATATTTATGGCGAACTTACAAAGCCGCCGCAAATCGGAAGGCAGCAGTTGGGGTCGCGGATCTTGAAGGCGGTAATGCTTGTAAGAGAGCAACTTGTGGAATGCTGGTTCACTGGTCTTTAGTATCCGAAGACCTGGTTCCAGTTTTCCCAGGTCAGTGTCTTGACCTATCCGTTCCTCTAGGGGAACCGATTGGATCGGAGGATATACGTCAAGGGGTGGGGGATCGGAACTCCCACCTTCGGGGAAAGCCGACCTCATGTTCGCACTCATCAAAGTGCGAAACATGGTCGGTGGGGTCGATGGGCGATGTCTTAGGTATGGCTTGTACTTACTGGGACGGAAGCCTGATTGATCGGACCACTTCGGCCAGATCAGGTGGGAGTGTTGGGTTGTCAGATGGCGTACTGGCGGTGCGTTGGTGTTTGTGGAGTACATCCGCCTGGAGTGACTGCAGAATCATGTCGATCCGATCAACACGCTTCGCCAGTCCTCTTGACAACGTATCCCAGGCACGCTGCGTTAACGAAGCGGAAGCTTCGTTCATCACGTCCTGGCGTAACGTTGCCAGGGTATCTTCGAGTATGTCCTTCGAGACACTATTCAGATTCAACTCTGAATAGCGCTTGAAGATAGCGCCCGTTTCTTCATGGACCTGCTCTTTCAGATTCTGAAAGATGCTGTCCTCCATGTTAGTGCCGAGAGTCTTCAAGCGGTTGTCAAGCGAAGCTTACCAACCGCATGGATCATCTGGTTCCCGGCGTGCGTGCATTCGTCTCAGCCCCAGTACTTCCACAAGTAGGAAGTTCTAGGTCGGGAGACCACTATAGTATTTACAGAAAGTGCCTGGACACCCTCCGGATACTAGTGTCCCTAGTAGCCGGTAGCGGTGGGGCGGTAGATGTTTTATTTCCTTCGCTCCCAGGGCTGGAAAGTTCAGGGGGTGAGGGGTATGCGGGAGGCCTCTCGCCGGCGAGCCGGCGATGGGAAGACCCAGGGTTTTAGCTCTGGCCTCTCTATCTCTTACTTTTCCAGCGGAGCAAAAGCAGGGTAGGATGGGTCTTCCGAGCCACGAAGAGCAATGCTCGTGGGCGGTTATTCATGGAAAACGCCACAGGAAGCTGTCGTACCGCTCCTCCTTGGGAAACGGTACGCAAGGCGGTGTCGCGGGCAACAGGGCAAGTGGGTGGGCAGGTCAACCTACCGCTGTACCAGGTCTGGTACAGTGGGCAAGGCAGGGTGGTGCGAGGGGGCGAGGACCGCGAGCCAGACGTAGCGCGATCCGATAACTAAGCCTGTTAACGCTCTTCCGGCAACGGAAGGGTGGTTGGGCAAGCCGCTGCAGATCCGGTTCCACAATCGAGTTGTAAGTTCAAAGGGGGAGGTCTGCGTACTTCTTTAGTGGTTAGGATAGCTAGTCGGCTGATCCTTGAATACTAGAAGTTCACCCTATACTTACAGTAAAGTAACTAAGCTAAAATGTGCCTATTGTACCGCCCGGTGGCCGCCTGCTCACCTGTATAAGTGCTTACAGTGGAGCTCAGGCCACCGCCCATAGGCTGCCCCGGGAGGAGTAACAAATGGGTGTCTCGGAAGCGGCGAGCGTCCGCCGGCAGTACTGTAATGAGCAGTTCCCAACATGGCAGCTGCTCAAAGGCAGTTGTGGCAGCTGAGGTGCTGCAGGGGGCTGGTCCGGCTGCAGT
>JAUBNZ010001782.1:0-10481 GCA_032355485.1 Bonnemaisonia californica | reverse complement strand
GAATTGAGCGGGGAATTCGGGGGTGCTAGCAAATGAGGCTTCGGCGCGCCACAATGCCACTGGCATTCGTACTACACCCACCCCATGCCAGAACGACGTACGTTTGGAACCTGTTATACTCCCGAACTGTTTCGCCCTGTATCCTCCCTTACCTTACCGTTACCAATGGTCAACAAATGCCACCGGAGATGGCATTTACCTCAACGGCTGGGCCGCCCAAGCCACCACAAACTTCACACGGACATGTACAACCTTCCCGCACTCCCGCTGAGTACTCAATATCTACGGAAGCAGTTCCATTCAGTAAATTGTACTCCGCGGATTGATACGGCCAAATAGGAGGGTAGCAATGACACTCAGAAGGGTGATGAAGACCACGCGACAATTGATGCGAACTTTGCAGCTAGCGATCCATTTACTCCTATTGGCAGTGGAAAAAATAACGGGACAAGATTGCGGTTGCATGCCATGATCAGCTACGTAAATTATATTACCAGTCACACGTCCAGCTCTCTTTTCAAGATCTACAATTTCCCCTCTGTACCACACTGTCTCGTACCTAGAGCATGCCTTCCGTTGTCCGGACTGCATCGTAATCTCTAGATCCCTGCGTACCTCGACAATGAGGCTGATACCCTGAAGCGACAGCGAGCGTACTGGATCCATTCGAAAGTGCGCGCGCAGTCGTAGATCGAGTGAAAAACTGTGAAAAGTTAAACAGTTTGTACAATATCAATGTGGGAATGGTGGAACATGGAAGAACGAATAACATAGATACCGGAGAACGGTATACCCATTTATCGGTGCAATCGGCATGATGAACAACTGCCAACCGACGCATGTAACCCGGGGGTATTTCAGTTAATTTCTGTAATTAATTTCACTTTGATATAAGTGAAAACAATTACAGAAAATCAATTTACCTTCCGGCTCGGCCCATGGACCGAGCTGGAAGATACATTACCCGAAAAATATGTCTTGTCAGCCAGGCGTGTGTGTGTGTTCCATTTATAGCTGAGGAAAACTTGTTGAGGAAGTCCGCCTTGCTATGGGTCTCCGGCGACGATCTCTGTCTCAACTTATGGTGAAGAGAGGACTCTGGGGAATGGCGAGTAAGTATCAATTCGACCGGGATTGTACCCGTTGAGTGGTACAAATGAGTATTTTAGGCGTACGTTAACGCTTAAGCATACACGTCCCAATCGGTTTGGTTCTTGGTAATATAATTCCTCAACATATCGAGGATTGTACTGTTAAAATCTAAATGACCGCTTGTCGGCGGATAATAACTAAAGGTGAATAAGTTTCCCGTGCGTAGTTCTTGACTGCCTCAGAAAGGAGTGAGGTAAACCGCGATCCGTTATCCGACATCAAGTTCCGAGGTGAATGATACTTAAATATCCAATTGGTGAAAATGACACCACCACGTTGAACGGGGCTATCGTCCTCATTGGGACTAATTGTGTAAGCTTGGTGAATCTACAAGAGATCACTAGAAGATGCTTGTTTCATCCGTTAGAAGTTGGAAGCAGGTCTAACAGTTCAATCACGAAGGCCTCTAAACGACACATAGCAGGGAAAGAGTGGACAACTTATTAGACCTCTTGCTGATTCGGAGCCGGTTTTGCCCACAAGTGCTGAAGTTGCGAATGAATGCTGCTAAATTAGATGGCTCAATGATTATCTTTCCAACCACAAACGTTATTTCCTAGTCACCTCACGACGCCGTACAGATGGTCTGATCGGGATTTTTTCTTCCGAAGCAAAGAAGCCAGATGTGTGAGGTTTTCTTGGAAGGATTTGATGCGTTTTTAGAAGGACACCAAGCACTAATTGTAAGCCCGCTGCACTATGAGTTCATCTATGAGAAAGAAGAATCATACTGTGCAGCTGTACGCAACAAGACAGGTGCCTTGGAAAACTGCATCGGGTTCATAGACGGAACTAATATCTGAATAGTAAGGCCAAGTGATGATGCGCTTCAAAACGTCGTCTACAACGGGAAAAAGCGAGCGCACTCCCTTACGTTTAAAGCAGTGGTATGCCCGGATGGCATGATTATCCATTTATAAGGTCCGGTAGAAGGTAGGCGGCACGACTGGACACTTTATTCGCGTTCGTGCTTTGATGAGCAGCTATAGTACTGCCTCTCTGTCGCAGACAAGCAGTATAGTATATTCGTGGAGACATTGGGTACAACATGCGACCGTATCTGCAGGAGCCTTTCATTGGTTCAGAGCTCCCTCCTGAGCAGCGCGCTTTCTATCTTTCGATGGCAACTGCGCGCATCACAGTGGAGTGGCTTTTCAAGGAACTCAAAACCTACTGGACTGCTGCAGATTTCCGCTGTAAACTCTGCGTAATACAAGCTCCAGTGGGAACGCTCTACATGTGCACTATGCTGTTGCAAAACTTCCGCACATGGGTTTACAGAAACCAGATATCCAAGTACTTCAAATGCAGTCCGCCCTCTCTTGAGGAATATCTTCTTTCACAAGGGTCATCCCCTCCCCCGCTGGAGCAGGGTGGAGCTGCGAGCGCAAAGGTCCGAAGGGAACGGAGGCATAGCGAAGTACGAGCGGAACCAGAGCGACCGGAGGGGCAACCGGAGGATTTAGCGCGGAGCAGCAGAGCCCGGATCCTGCAAGTGGCGGGAAGCAGGCGGAACCACAGAGCGATCAGCCTGTGACGCGTCAGGGGTAGGTGGCGAAGGGCGTTGTATCTTAGTAACGGTTTCAACAATGATGCGAAACTTTTCCACCTCCATTTCTTGAGCGCGTTCTCGCTCGATGCGTCGTTCTTCTCTATCGCGCACTTTCTCTGCTTTCTCCGATTCAAAACGACCCCGCTCCAAATCCAGACGCCTCTGTTCAAACTCGTGGTGCATTTCATCGCTCTCCTCAAGAGAAGCATTAAACGCGGCCGTCTCGTTCTCTAAACTGCCCAGAGCATTCTGGCTGCCCTTCTTGCGGGCGCTGCTGGGTGCGCTGCGATCATTGCTCTCCTCGGCTGCCTGTACGCTATCTTTCATTGAAGCCCCACCCCCTCCATCTACTCTCAGCCGTTTCGTCGCTCGTTCCAGAATGAACGCTTCCAAGCGCTCCTTTCGATCTTCTTCGTCTCTCACGCACTGTTTGTGAGAGTCCCTCGTCCGATCAAAGTCATTCCTTGCCTCTTGCAACGAGCCCAAAAGCACCTCGACCTCCTCTCCAATCTAAAATCACATCTTCTATTCTGTTGTAGGCGTTGAAACAGTCTTGAAGACGCTTGTAGCGATCCTGGAACGCCTTCCAGGTGACAAACTGCTTCAGGCGCTTGGTATAGTTGGCCTTGGGAGCCGCAATTTCGAACTGTTCACGCTTCTGACCGTTGGGGCGAGGTGCGCTTTGGCAGCTGCCACCTCTCGGATAAGAATAAGGTCATCGTCACGAGAGAAACGCGATCGATGTCCGCTTCTCGTGCCGATCGTGCCTTTGACGGTGGGGGTCGGCATGGGTGTAGCGACAGAGTCCCAAGTTGCGGGTACGTGTTCCTCTTCCGGGGGTGAGAGTGGAGCTGGAATCCTCGGCTCCGTACTTCGGAGTGTGGCAGACGGTAACAAACCATATTGGGGGTCAGTCGGCATGTTTGTGGAATTTGTGCGGGGAAAGGGAAATGCAAGGCTCACGAAGATACTTGCCCGTTGTTCCCACTCCAAGTGGGTCTTTTTATTTCCCCCGCGGCTTCACTAGCGAAGCACTTTTTAGCTTCTCTTCGCACGCGTAATCTGTGAAGTTCGGCAATACGTATTACACGATGAAACGTGTATCCGAAATTTAGCGCACGGGGTTTCTCCCACGCAGTGCGTAAATTCTCTATTCTCGATACGATTCCCTGCGACCTGCGCAGGGCCATGTATTCGAAATAACATTTACGCTACGCCAGCCGCCCACATCTTCAAGCAGCGCACGGAACAGAATTCTACCAAATTTCTACAACGAAATGCCCAACTCCACGAGCACCACTCCACCTCCCGCCTTATGACCAGCGCCCGCCACCCCAACGTCGCCCAACGTCGCACTATCCATGATACCGCAAAATGCGCTGGAGCATGCCACCCCTCCTGCTCGGCGCGCACACGCACGCCGTAACGGCCACAGACCTGCCAGACGAGCTCCTTCTTGCAATCTTCGAGCATCTTGCGCTTGCGCGCGACATTGCTGCTGTGCGTGGGGTGTGTCGCGCGTGGCGCGGGCTTGTTGATGGCACTGCCGCTATATGGCGCTCGGTTGTGTTCACGCTGCCCAGCTGTACACGGAACTGTGCGGGGGCTGAGACTTGGTATCGGAAGGCGGCCGACTTTGGTAATAGCCAGGCGCAGGTGCGTTTTTGGATTAGCTTTAGTGCGTGGTGGTAGGTAGTGGGATTTGTGCTGACGTGTGTGATTTTGATTCTAGTATTTGCTTGCATTACTTTATGCGTATGGGTACGGGCGTCATCGTCCACAGATCATCCAGGCCGCGCGGTGAGCAGCCTTTTGTAAAGTAATGTACATTACCAACCCATTTATCGCGGCAAACTACGAGGCAAATTAGCATCCTCTCGTCCAAGTCCTTCAGCAATACTCTTAAGCTGGTGTTGCAGCTGTTGTAGACGCGCCTCCAGGTCCTCCACCTGCCGGTTCTTGATTTCCAGTTGGTGCTGCATGCCCTCTATCGAAAGCGACTGCATGCCCTCTATCGAAAGCGACTGCTCGCCCTGCTGTGAGCTGAGCGATTGCAGAAGTGATGGTGGCAGTGACATTGGAAGCGACGACGGTAACGACTGCGACGAGAACATAGACATCGCCAGCTGCGATGAGCTGTTACGCATGCTCTGCGCGGATGGCGACAGTGATCCGCTCGCGCCGGGACTGTCGCCCCCCATCTCACGCCAATGGGCCTCGGCGCGTAGACGAAGCGTATGCGCCATGTTCGAAAAGTGCACGCGGTCCTCCACGCGCTCCAGTGCCTCCTCCCACAGTACCTTTGCTTCCGCTTCACGTAGCGCTTCCAGTGCGCCCTTGTGGTGCTGTAGACAGCCCATCACTGCGCTGCTGGGGACTGCCACCAGGTCTGTGTACTCGGTGCAGGTGGCTGTTTCGCGCCGAGGGCGGTTGAGCACGATGTCATGATCTCCGAATATGCCGCCGACGACGACGGTTTTGGGCCGTTCACTTGGTGTAGTGATTTCGACCTCGCCCCGTAGAACGATGAAGAAGTTTTTAGGATTGGAGCCTTCCGAGTATAGCGTCTCGAACTTTCTGGCGTGTATCTCGGACACATGGTCGTACACATCATCTAAATGGATTTGATCGACGTCTTGGAATAGATGGCATTTTTCAAGATATTTGCCGTACATGTGCCCCAGGACCTTGAGACGGAGGTCTCTGCTCATACGGCATAGGAGGTCCTCCTCGTCTGTGACGCGTTGTTTAAGAAACTCGCGCTTGAAGAAGCAGCGAATGTCGTAGGCCAGCGGACCGGGGACGTTACGGTGGGTTACGAAGTCGGTTAGCTTGTCCATTTGGACGCGATGGTCCAAGGTGGACTGGTTGAGATCCCTGACAATGTCAGAAAGCTGCGAGATGGTGTATGTGAAACAAGCGGCTCCCAAAAACATGACGATAGTGGTATAGGTACGTTCAAGTGTATTGTGCGGGACGACGTCGCCGTATCCAATCGTCGTGATTGTATATACGGAGAAGTAGAGGGCGGTTATATACTTGCCATAGCCACTGAGTGTGTCGGTTTCCGTAGCTGTAATCCAGGAGTCTCCGGAGATGGTGATGTAGCCGAAATAGTAGAATAAACAGGCGAACCAGTGAGCAATAAGCAGCGTGCTGGCGATGAGGCCTGCCAGCTTAGTGTGGCCATACTTGACACTGAGGTTGACTTCGAAACGAGTAAAGCTCTGCTTAAGGCGGAATACGCGCCCGAGGCGGAAAATCTTGAACAAGCGTATGAGTCTGATGAAACGAGGCAACTGGGCGAGACTGGGGCCCGTATTATTTTGAGATTCAGTGGAGATGAGATCCCACGGAAAGGTGGCCAACAAATCCCAGACGAAGGATCCGGCGAGGACATAATGCCACCGAATTGCTTCAGGATCCGTCACAAGCACGCCAGACCTCTCAAACGCGGTGAAAAAGTGGAGAAAAACATCAACAGCAAAAGATATATCAATGATGCGCTCGATCCAAAAAAACGGACTGCTGGTATCCAAAACACCAAAAAACGAGAAGACAAAGACAGAAACAGTAGCTATATAGACCAAAAGCACAAGCATATAGGCATCCCAGGCAGATTTAAACGGCCTATCCGGAAGTAATATAAAGCTAGACACGTTCTTGGGCGAGTCGAGAATTTTATCCGACTCACTCCCAATCATGTAATCACACTTGCTTTTCGCACTGAGCACTGTGTTCAAATCATACCGAAAAGCGGAGGTATCCTCCGTTCGAAGAGAGGAAGAGATCTTCCGAAAGGCATTAAGACTCCTGATATGAGTCAACGGCAGACTTCCCGCCGACTGCGAGGCCGAGCGGTGGAGGGTGGGCGCGGTGCGCGGCGCGCGGTGGAAGGAGTCTGAGGCGGCGTGCGCCAGAGGCTGCGATTGCTCAGCTTCGGGCGTTGACTGCATGAGTGCGTGGTGTGTGTTGCTGATGTTGTGTGAGTGCGCGCGGGATGTTACCCCAGGATCGTGATGAGACGGGTTGTGTATGCATGCAGATGCGAAGAGAGAGGAGCGTGACGGTGCATTGGAATTGGAAGTAATAACGTTCGTAAATCGAGGATGTACCCGTGCCCTTCAGTAACATGTTTCCATTCGTGGTACTTGGCCTGGACCTTGTAACATTGTGTGGAATTGCAACTGGAGAAGACTGTGTGGCTAGCAGGCGCGAGAACTTTCAGAAGCTACAGTATAGTGTCCGGATTTTTAAAGTGAAAATATAAACACAAGTACTTCAATCGTGTGGAGTCTTGATAATCAGATGGTGGAGTCTTTGGGCCATTCTTAACATAACTCGGTAGAGCGAATTTTGTGCATACAGTGAGTGAGTAGATTAACGTGGGGGAAAAATTTGTCCTTTTAACAAGTTGTGGACTTGCATGCACGCCTCTCGCCAGCGTGCCCTCCAGGCAGTGATGATGTGTTTAATATTATGGTGCCTAGAGGTTGTTCTACTACGTGTCATACGGCAGTGGTCCCATGACACAAGGGAAGTGGGAACAACGAAAAAGTAAATTTAATGTGGGTTAGACACTCACTGTCAGCTTGTCCAAAGGGCCTCTTGAAGATGCACGCGTGCCTCTTGACAAGCTAACATCGATAGGCCGCAGCACTCCGCGGAGTGCTGCGGTCCATCGCTGTACAGTCCGGACCATGTCGTTTATCGGTGGTCCAGACAGCTGTCCTGAACGGAGCTGCAGGCTGACACCCTCCTTCGGTTTTCGGGGCAGTTGCATTTGAAATGGGTGCGTTTGCAAGTGGGGCGTATTTCGAATGGGTGGAATATGGCTCGCCGTGCAAATCCAACTGATACTGAACTAGCAGTGTGGAGATTATGGAGCGTGTGTTGACGGAGTTCGGGGTGAAGACGAGGCCGGGTGGTGCCGAAGGGATAATACGTCCGTGGAGGAGGAAAAGATGCAAGGTGGCGGTGCGGCGGAGACTACTTTTGCTCTGGATGCCTATTGCTGCTTCTGATGCATATGTGGAGGCAGAGCGGGATAAATACTGGAAATATATGGGAAAGGGGCACTCCGTCGACTTCTACTGGAGTCCATATTGACCCGATAGGATCGAAATACACCATCGAGCCGCCCCACACTTCACTGCATCCAGAGGGGCATTCCAATCAGGATTCCTACTTCACAGTGTCCCATTGTTCCTGAACACACCGTTCCAAATTACTTTGCACTCCCAAACAGAAAACCTGGACCCAATGTCCGTTCCAGTGGTTCATCGTACAACAAGAGTTCGCATTTGTAAACCCTTGCCACTCAAATTTCTCGTCCCTTTATGTTCCCTAAGCCGCATATTGCAAACAGGACAAAAATTTCATTAGATTAAAGTTAACATAACCCCAGCGAGTGCTTGAAAAGATAACCTTGTGAGAAGAAAGATCTGGTAGAATTTTATAGGGGAAAGGGTATCGGTTGTAGGGAGCGCGGGGAAGATTCATGAAGTGGGATGAGTTAGGCTCAGTGATCGGAAAACATGGGAGTGCGGGTCGTAAGGCCGCCTTCTTCACAACTCATCAACCAACGGGGTTGTGGATGAGGCTCGATCCGGTCCATCAAAATGGATTACTACCAAACGCATGGCACTGTAGAGTGGCAGAGAACTTCCGGATAGACAGGCTTTAAAACGCGTTGTCTCTAAGCCCGAGCCTGGGTTGGACACCTCTGTGTAACCGCAAATGTTACCTCGGTTGAAACCAGGACTCAATTATAGGGGGATCCCTTGGTACCTTTAGTGATTAAACGGGTTAAATCCGTTTCCACCTACAGTGTGCCAAATAAATCCAATGTAAAGGGAAATGAAACTAACGACTAATAGTGCAGTCCGCGCGCTAGAGCAATTTCGAGTGTCACGCCCGCTCGTTGTCGCGTGTATTATTTAGATGCCACTTGTGTTCTCTGGAGTCAATCAAGTTGCCACGTACTCCCAGACTGGAGAAAGATGGAAAAATTGAGCGATGCGCACAATTAGCATTCGCTTTTACGCATGCTACAACATTCTTAGAAAGTGTGAAGACACTTAAATTGATGACATAAGCGTGAACGGAAAGACAACCACAAAAACGGTCAACCTCCAAAAACTCGGGAGACTAAGAAAAGAATTTCTAGTCTCGCACATATAGCTCCTCTCCAAAATTTTCGTGGAGTGATTTTCCGTAGTTCAGCTTTCAGGAACCGGTGTTTACTTTACATATGTTTATTGCATTCCGGCCACACCCAGACCAGAATTACCGTCATACCTTCAAATTTCAGAGATATTTCGCTTCTCCGAACACTGTTAAGAACGGCCTTTACCTCGTGAGATGAGCTACGATTATGTAAAGGATTTTTATACTATCAGTAGACTACAGTGAGTGTATTTGGCCATAGTTTCACAGTCCCCCGGGCTCGCAGTACTTTGAGAGGGGTAGTTTGTGGTATGGCGCATAAGTTCAGTTGGTTTTGAATGTCGGAGAGTTTTTTCCGGTTGACTGAATTTCTGAAAATGTCGGTTTTCATTTGTGTGCCGGGCAGATGCGTGAGTTTGATGGTTCCTTTGTGGCTTTGGTCTAATATATGGTGATGCCTGATGTAAAGTTATCTTCTTCTTTTCGATGGAGCTGTGTTATTGGATATTTTACCCCTGATTGATTGTCGGAGTGAAGTATCGCTGGGGTGCTGGTTGGTCAAATTGTAGATATGGGCGTTCTAAGCCAGATGTTTTGTTGTACTGCTGATTTTGCGGGAAAGTACTCTGCTTCGCAATTTGATATGGAGACGACGTTTTGTTTGGATGAAGACCAGCGAATTGGAGAGTAGTTGAACGTACATACTATACCGTTGTGTCACTTGCTGTAGGATGCGTTGGCGTGGTAAGATTTGAAGAGGTTAGTTGTTGAGGTTGGTGGAGGAGAAAATAGGATCTCGTTTGGTGGAGATGCTTGAGGTATCTGAGAAGCCGTTTTATTTTCTGCCATGAATAGATTGTAGATGTAGCCATAGTGGCGGCCAATGTTTTGACTGCAAGTTATATTTCCAGACTGATGCTGTTGACGACATATCGAACCTCGCCAAGGGAGGAACGGAAGTGGGTGGCTTGGTACGCTGGGAGTGGCGTGAATTTTGCTGGGGTTTTATTCGTAGCTCATCTCTCCGTATAGTGTTTGTGATGAGTTGCATTCGTTTATGCGTAGAATGCGTAGTTCATGTTGTGTGGCTTCTGGATGAGAGATATGGAGGGCATTAGAGGTGTAGGAGTAGGAGAATGTCTAGCCTAGGTGTTGGGTAGGTTTCCCTAGTCGACTTATGTTGTATTTTTCTTAGCGTTTCGAATGGGGGCGTAGATTAGTTTTTCGGCTGTGGCCATGACTAAACAGTCATCCATACTTACTGCAAAGTTTATTTCTTCGTTAGTGCTGTCATTTGATTTGCTGAAGATTTTGCTGTCGACGGTGGATTGAGTTTATCCGTTTTGGGTAAGATGTTTGTTGAGCGCCGTGGAGTAGATCTAGGAGGCGGTTGGTGTTCCACAAAGGTTGCCCTTCAAAATTCCTACTTGTCCTGGGTGTTTAAGGTTCTAGTTGACTGAGCGCGGAGGGAGAGGGGGGTTGTTGAACGTAGACGTGGTGATTGGTGTAGTATTTACAGAACGTGCCTGAAAACCCTCCGGATACTAGTTTCCCTAGTAGCCGGTAGCGGTGGGGCGGGAGAGCAAAGTATATCCTTTCGCCTCCGGTC
>JAUBNZ010001781.1:0-10481 GCA_032355485.1 Bonnemaisonia californica | reverse complement strand
GTCGGCTCTTGGACGGCCCATCAGCGGGAGTACGACTTGTTATCATACCGCGCACCAGCAATGCGTGTCCGTTGCACTAATCCCATTCCCACTGCAATGTATACCACACCTGACAGTCTAAATGCTCACGACCCATGGTGTAATGTCGATCCATTCTATTCCCCATCTTCTCTCGCTCCCTCCTGTATAGCTGTCCAAATTACTTCCATCAACCCGATGTCCATCCATGAGTGCTACTTCTCTAAAAAGTCTTCGAAAACTCTTGGTAGATACGATCTACTTTTGTTCTCAGGACCGCTTGAATTTTAGAAAAGAGAAGGAGCTGGAGAAAATATTTCTGGTTCTCTCGCTACGTCCACAAGTGCCCATGTCCCTTGCTTTGCGATGGCGTATGATTGCCGCTCCACTCATATATCCTCACTACCCTTTCCACCGAAATCAACTGCACTATATTCCATTGCAAATCTATGCACGTTTAAAGGAAGATTACAGGAGAGGTTAAAGATGTATTATCTGCCAACTCACTCTTTCATTCCGCAACTGCAGCCTGCGCTTGCGGAATGAAAGTGCGCCAGGGCGTAGGCACCATTCGCGACATATTCTGTCCATATAGGATCTAATGTTGGTACCAGCAATCACTTCTTCCTTTTATAGTAAATACGTGTCTTGAGAACACACCACGAGACCTTCCGACCATGGTGAACAAGCAAGTGCGTGTGTATTCCAGATAACTTATGCCATGTTTCCGTCTACGAGTAGTGTTCCCGTCCGGAAAAACAGCTTTTTATGGCTGACCTGCCCTTCCATTCACTAGGTATTATGGGGGAACACCACGGTATCTAAAGCTCATTGCGGACAATCACTTTTCCACTTCGTAACTATCAAAGTTCCGTTGGCTAAACTGTGACTCGCGACGTCATAGCACAATCCCCCCACTCGCTCAAAGCTTGTAATGATTTCTCGGCTGCAGAGAATATATGCGAAATGAGCATAGAGTTTCGGCCCCTCCCTCAATCTCCTAATCCATGCTGCATATGACTATCCTTTCCAGATACAGTGCGTGATCCATCACGGGAAGGAAACAAGGCAGAATCTCGAAAGCAGGGCTCTCCCATTTTTGGAGTGACTCGACTCTTCGAGCTGTTCAGTGAAAACACGTTCGCCCAGGCTGCAGTCTGAAATTCGAGCGCTTTCAACAGGGAACCGTCTGTTTTCCATGGCCCATCTTCTGCCATATGCTCTATGATCCAGTCATCGGGAGCAGTAATGCTGCAGGAATTCACCACCGGGAGCCCGATGACTCCTTGGCGGCCACTGTTCTTCCACGAGTGTTGTAGCTGCATCACGCTTGTGTTGCTCAGGAACAGACGATGCTCAGCCGGGTCGGTATTTTTGGGGGTTCTATTATTTTCAATGGGCAGTGGGTCGCTTCAGAAGCTTCCCTCCGGATAGAGTTGGGTCGAATTGATAAGCATGCGAGTCAGCCTTCTATTAGTAGCACGTGCCAAGCTTTTTGTTTTAAAGAATGGTATGCCTTCTATGTTAGCAATATGCTACCTATTTCCTTGCTGACAAGATTTTTATAGTCCGCTTTCACCAGGGAACTGCTTGTAATAGGTGCATCTAGAGCTAAATGCTCCACACATGAATGGAATGGACACGAAATCAATCGAAAATGATTAAAGAGATTGTTCATCATCTCGAGATCCTGAAACATTTTCTAATTGAACATGTCTTTCCATTGACTTTTTTTTGTGAGAAGCTTTTCTATCGAGCGGGAGACACACGATAGCCGTTAATCGGTCTTTCTGAAGATCAGGCTTGTTGTGAGCTAATTGATTACAGCGTCTGCATTACCTCCCTTCCTCACTAGAGCCCCCTGTTCTTCTGCTAGAGAATGATATTAACTTCCTCCGATAAAAGCCGTAATGCGTGCACCACGTTTTTTAAAATTGTATTGTTCCTTGATGCACTGCAAACTGAAAGCTAACTAACCATATAGATGAATTTTTTCAGTATATGTCCTGGGTCAGGGTTGTAAGTCAATTTTGACATACGTAGCAACAGCACTAAAGAGTTGACCTACTGCGCTTACTACACTTGCAAAGCACTGTAATGAGAACACTATGGCAGTAGTTTTCTATCGCTGCAGCCCTGGCCCGAAGAACTACCGTGCAAGAAACCCTACGTACGAGAACTCGGACGGAGATTCGTGTGCATATCCAGAACGATAGTCCACCGAGCCGATTGGAGCAGTAGGGGCGACTGTGGCCATTGTATTTTGGGATTGCATTCTTTCCAAATATTTGCATCCACAATCTCCATCAGAACGCCTCCATGAAAATTCCCTCAGCCGTTTTTTTCTATCTATGACAAATTGCTGCTCAAGCTGCCATTCGGGACCGTTCTTCGCAGCATAGGTCCTTGTCAACCGTTCCGCACTAATTTAATGCACTACAGCTCAGCTGTACTGATCACGACGTACAGCTCCTTACTGCGTCTGATCTCCGTATTTCGCTCTCGCCATGGCAGCCGTAATCGGGCTCGCGTTTGTACCAGTCACCAACGGCGCCTTCGTCCCACGCAGGGGCCGACAGACCGCCCTGTCAAAGCAAACCGGCGAAACATGTTCATGTCCGAGGGCATCCGCAAGCGATACGCCAACAGCCTCAAAGCTGGCCGCGGCGGCAGTAGCTGCAGCCATCGTAGCCCTCGCCCCTGCCCAAATCTCGATAGACCACGGCGCGCCTCTTGAACTGCACTTCAGCCCCGTGGCGGAGGCCAGGGCTGCGAAGGGCGGCGGTGCTTCGTTCCTATCGGCGTCTGGCGAGGTTATCAAGGACCCTGAGAGTCTTCTGCGATGGTCCCTTCCGATTAATAACAAGGCTGTGCGCGAGTTGCAGTCGGAGCTTGAGGGTGCTGTGACCGATACTCGCGGTTTGAAATGGCCGAAGATTGACCAGCATGTCAAGAAGGGCACTATGGTCCTCAAAAACCAGACCCGTAGCATCCTTAAGGACGTACCGGAAGATCGCCGGGAAGAGGCGGAGACACTGCTTGCAAAAGTTTCAGACACGCTGCCAACCGTTGAGAGTGCGCTGGCGGAGAAGAGTTCTGAAAAAATCATCAAAGCCACGCGCCAGATTTTACGCGATGTCGGCAAGGTTGAGGAGCTTATGGTAAAGGGCTTTCCATATGCAATCCCCTCGGAATACTCGAATCTACCACAACTCAAGGGTCGTGCAACAGTAGAAGTGGAGGTGCGAAAGGCCAACGACGAGCCTTTCGATATCGAGGGCACGATCTACAAGGATGGAAAGATGACGCTTGTGCTTGATGGCTACTCTGCGCCAATATCCGCTGGTACATTTGTAGATCTGGTAAGCAAGGGCTTCTACAATAACACCCCAGTACTCCGCTCAGACGGGTTTATCATTCAGACCGGAAAGCCAGGAAAAGGAGGCGAGGGGTATGTGGACGAAAAGACCGGGGTCACACGAACGATTCCGCTGGAAATTTTCGCAAAGGGCGACAAAGAGCCAACATACGGATTGACTCTGGAGGAAGACGGACGTGGCGCTGAAGGCACAGTGCTGCCGTTCACATCGTACGGAACATTGGCCATGGCGCGTGAAGAATTCCAACCAAACACCGCCTCCAGCCAGTTCTTCTGGTTCCTGTTCGAGCCGGATCTGACGCCCGCGGGCAGGAATTTGATGGATGGGTCTTGGGCTGTATTCGGGTATACGACGAGTGGAGAAAACTTTCTGAAGGGGCTGCAGAAGGGCGACCAGATTGTTTCGGCAAAGGTAGTGGACGGGCTGGAAAATCTCGTCTGCCCATAGCTTTTTACGGTGCTAAATGTAGATGCTACTTAGAGGTATTGCGCTCTTGTGTTGGTGCGGTTGTATTCACTAGAGGGAGGGGATGTAGTTTTTGCGTAGAGATATGAGGTGGCTAATATATGTAACTACGCACTCATGCCTGCGGCGTCGGAACTAGAGTCGGAACACGACGTTACATGCCGCGTGATGCAAATGAACTTGCACGAGTGAGGCTGGCTTTACGGTCTGCTGTGGTGCAACTGATTCGATATATTGCGATATGCCCCTGCTCTGCGGGTATTGCGCGCGCTCGGCTTGCACGGCGTCGCTGAAGCGGACGAGAAAAAATGATGGAACAAGTTTTATACTTAACCCGCAGGGAAGGTAGAAGCGGGTAATTTTCTTGCCCAGATGAATTCACAAAGCTTGCTAGAACTACAGTGGGATCCCGGAGCCGTGCTAACTGGATATCCTTCGGGGACCACTAATTTATGTTAGTTATCTACTTGGGCGAAATCTCCCTTTGATTTCAATGTTTATTAGGGGTTAAAATTATGAAATAAAAAGGCAGTGAATGCTGTCCAGCAATGGAGCTATGAGTGATGAGAGGAAAACGGGACTAGTGTCCACGCCACCGCCCAATCATCGTGCAAGGAATACCATCATGGTAAATTCGTCCCCTTGATCACCCCAAACAAAATGAAATATCCTGGCTTTATGCCATTGAACACCAAGCTTCCGCTTTTGGATGGGTTCTTGACCTGTGTAAAACAGTTTATCCTTTGTACCAAGATTATAGGTGAATGGGGCCCTTTGGTTGTCCCTTCACCTTCGAGGTATTTTCTGCCGTCAACGGTTCAGCAGACTATTGATAGCCTGTCAGGTCCCATAGGTCTCTCTACCTACGCACACATTCTTGTTTTATTCAAAACCAAAGTCAAATGGCGCTGCTGGTACCATCTTTTCTAACTTCAACAAGAATTGGAAACATTGCCTGCTTTAGACCCGGCATTGCCAAGGCTCTTTCGCAATGTATCCAGACTCGCCCATGTCGACTTCATGCCACCAAAGCTGTTCTTCACCCAAATATTACCGTAGTTGGAGGTGGACATGCTGGCATCTCCACTGCGCTGCGCTTAGCGTCTCTGCCCTGGACTAGATTGACACGGCCTCGAATTACTCTGGTGGACAAGTCCGAGAGATTTTGCTTCCTTCCTATGTTATATGAACTTGCTCTCGGTCAAGTAGAGAAGTGGGAAATTGCACCCAAGTATGAAGATCTGCTCGATGGAACAAATGTCAACTTCCAGCAAGGCAATGTTGAGAACGTTGATACCAAGAACGGTATCATCGAGGGTACTGTCATAGGAGATGACTCCGCCACTGTGTTTCAAGTACCCTTCAACCGCGCAATTCTTGCTCTAGGAGGGCAAACCAGTGGCATAACAAAAGTGAAAGGTGCTGCTGAATTTGCACTACCGTTCTATCGCTTGGAAGATGCGTTACGCCTGAAAGAAACGTTAGCCTCTCTCAAAGAGACGAAAACCCCTGGGCAAGTGTTGAACATTGCGGTTGTTGGTGGCGGCTTCAGTGGCGTGGAGATAGCATCATGCCTCGCGGAAGATCTAGGCTCAAGAGCAAGCGTGATGATTGTGGAATCTGGCGACCGTATTTTAGCACTGGGATCCAATTTCAACAGGCAAACTGCAGAAAGGGTTCTTACAGAGAACGGAGCAGTTGTCGAATATCGCTCCCGAGTCTCAGGGGTTTCAAAGGACTCAATTACCATCGAGAAGAAAGGCGGAGACGCGTCTGAGCCAATTGTATATCAAACTGATCTCGTGATTTGGACGACAGGTGCTGTACCAAGCTCGGACTTACCAAATTACGACATCCCTCTGGACAAGACCGGTCGAATTGTCATCGACTCATTTTTGCAAGTCCAAGGCTTCGAGGACTGCCTATATGCACTCGGTGATGCGGCGACTGTGCCGTCTGATAAGGGATATTCTGGAACTGCACAGGTGGCAGTACAGCAGGCTGATTATGCCGCCTGGAATGCCTGGGCCTCCTTGACAGAAAAACCAAGTCTTGAGTATAGATATGCGCACCTTGGCGAAATGATGGTGCTTGGTGCCCAAAATGCGGCTGTCACCAGTTCTGTAGGGGTGGAGATAGAGGGAAAGCCGGGTTGGGCAGCACGTAGGCTCGCCTACCTTGCCCGCATGCCAACGGATCGTCATCGTAAGCGCGTAGCCGCAAGCTGGGCTCTCAACCCCTTGTTAAGTGGCATGGGGGACCTGGTTAAGGAAAGCAAAAAGTATAGAACTGGCTCGATATAAAATACCTGTCACGTCCAAAGAGCTACGCTAGGTTGCTAATACTCAGGGTGTATATACAAATGACCTGGAAATAAATGGAACGCAGGATAGCTTTGAAAATTGTCTTCAGGTCTTCATTCCTATATACATTTTGGAGGAACCCTGATGATCCCAAACCACACTACAACTAACAACAGTATCCTCTTTCAAGTTTAACATATGGCCTTCAGCGATTAAGATGTCAGATGATCTCCCACACCGCATCAAATGCATCTCCGAAGCTGAACAAGTCTTCAGACTTTGAAAATCCATTCAACGTCAATACTTCAGATAATCTCTCTTCTGAAGGACACGTCCCTATACATTTTTGAACATTGTCTACGCTCATCCGCTGATATGAAAACTTGTCTTCAGACATGAGTGTAGAAACAGTGAGTGTGACATGAAACTTCCATCGAGACTTCAATGAGTAAAAGGAAGCTACGACAGTTAAATTGAGAGATGGACTGCTCTCCAACGAAAACTCACTTAACAAAATCTTCCCCATATTACGACCAAAGTATGAACTAGCGTCAGCAAAGGACAGCTTTGCCCTCCATAGAGCTTCTGTCGAAGTTTGCAAGGCCAGTGGCAGAGTGCGTAAGACGGACAACTGTTGCAGACATGTAGCTTGTACAAAACCGATTGCGTTCTTGGTATAATCCTGGACGGCTCCAGATGTAGTTACCAATGAGGGGGCACTGCTTTCACAACATACTCGATGTATTCTGTCATCCTCAAGCGTCAAATGCATCTTCATGATGCCTGAGATATGAAGGATAATTTCGTCACCGGTGATGCTGGATGCAGCCACATTCGCAGCCAGAGAGCATACCAGGTTCAGGTCAGCCCGGTCAGATATGATACTCCTCAATTTCATGCTGCTGTCTGCATCAGCATACTCTTGCAGAGTCTTGCAATTCTCTGTCAATGATACTCTCTTCATTAGAAGAACTTCCTTCTCTTCAGCCAATGACTTCCTGATAAAGACTTGCTGAGAGAGGTAGTGACGAAGGTCTTTCACAAAACCATACTCTTTTCGCATGTCCTGTCGCAGGATGTTGACATTTCCTTCAGAATCAACGTCATCAGACATCTTAGCATTTTCTCGATCTAATCCAAGCTGTTGGCATTCCTGGGCCATGGTCGCCTCTAAATGAGATAAACGCCTTTTAGAAGAATGTAAAAGAGCGAGATCATCTCGTAAAGACGTCGTTTGTCTCTCAACTGCCGTACCAATGTCATGTTCCCATCCGTGGCGATATGCAACCCACTCTTGCCGGGCTCTCAAAGAACAAACTTTTCGCAATCGCTTGAGGTCCACCTGAACCTTCGTAAGTTTCTCTGACGAAAAAGAACTAGAATCTCGCAAGACAGTGAACAGAGGCGGAGCCGTCGATTCAATTTCACTTTCCAATGAGGAAATTCGCTTATCTGCTGTTTGAATCTTGTTCTGTATCGTCATCACCTCACGTTCCAACCTCTGCAAGATCGAAGTGTTTCTTGCTGTTTCCAAGATTCTCCCTTCGACACTCGTCCGCTCATTCTCAGATGGGCCCGAGAGCCCAACGCCTAAAGAGTCTTCACGGACACGAATAAGATTGCTTTCAAAATGAACTGTGCTGACACTTAGGAAATCTGATATTCGGAACTCAGCCGGAGGGGGGGCATCCTCACCTCGAGTGGTATTTGCTTCAGTCAGGCATGCCTCACGCACAGGAATGGACAAATTTGGACCGACTTCCGATTGCCCTTGCTCAGTCTCAGCAATTACTGACTGATGGGGGCCGTTTAGGGATTCCAGTTTAGAACACTTCGGAACTGAAGATGACAGTTCTTGCAATTTCGAAGCCGTTTTGCGGCCCCTATTTGCTGACGGTCTCGATTCCATTGCAGCTCTGATCTTCGAGCCTGTGGCTGATTGAGGTGTAGATGGCACGGCCACGCTCTGAGGTAATGGGACTACACTTTCATTTCCATTTTGGTCTCCTTCTGATTGCCCAAGAACGCGAGGCGTGTTACTGCTAGACGCAACTTCTGTAGTCGAAACTTTTTTCGGAGCTTGTTTGTTCTCATTGACACCCGTGTCATAAAAATGCAAAGTGGTATCTTCGTCTGGCACTGCTTCTGAGTTGAAGAGTTGTCTGCTTTCCGGAAGAGCTGGTCGAAGAGGAGGCTTTGATTTCGAAGGGGGAATCGCCTGTTCACGCAATCTATCCTTCACCGAAAATGAATTCGCGGGAGGCGGCATGAAATTTTTCTCAGCTGCCCGGAAGTGCCCTTGCGCGTCTTGTACAACATCAAATGCCCGGACGTCCCTTACTGGTTCCAGTGCCATCGCGGGCACTTCAATGCTTCCCGATTCAACATTAGATTCCTGGACGCCTCCCAGTGCCTCTGATAAACCAACAAGTGGTCTGAAGTCTTCATGATCATCTGGTCCAACCTTAGAGGTGGGAAAGGCTTCTTGATCATCTGGTGCAATCTCAGACGTCCGGGTGTCTCGTTGAGCCCCTGAGGCAACCCCAGTAACCCCAGAACCTCTTTGAGCTTGTGAGCTAAGCTCAGCTGCCTGCGTACCTTCTTGAGCCAGTGGCACAATCTCAGGAGCCTGGTCACGTCCTTGAGACATGGGAGCAAGCTCTGCTGCCTGCATACCTTCTTGAGCCAGTGGCACAATCTCAGGAGCCTGGACATGTACTTGAGACATGGGAGCAAGCTCTGCTGCCTGCATACCTCCTTGAGCCAGTGGCGCAATCTCAGGAGCCTGGTCACGCCCTTGAGATACGGGGGCAAGCTCAGCTGCCTGCACACCTCCTTGAACCAGTGGCGCAATCCCAGGAGCCTGGTCACGTGCTTGAGCCTCTGGAGCAAGTTCAAGCACCTGCTTGTCTTCTTGGGCATCTTCCGAAACCGTGGCTACTCCGGCATCTCCTTCAGCCCCCTCAACTTCCAAGTCGCTATGTAATTGAGAGAGTGGGGTTATACGGCACGTGACATCTCCAACAGAAAAGCGTGCAGTTTGCTTTGCCCCCGGACGGATTACGGGAAGGGGGCTGCCCTCGTCATCGCTAGAAGAGTCATCATTTCCTCTCGGTTTAGAGGCATATTGCTCTGCAAGGTGGGGGACGATTCCTCCTCGGAGTGGTGCGACGTTGATGTCAGGGAGACGATTTCCCTCCACCCCAGGAATTTGGTTACTAGTCGTATCTGCAGGCTTGGAGGCATGTAGCTCTGCAAGTTGGGGGGTGATTCCTCCTTGGAGTGGTGCGACGTTGATATGAGTGAGGCGATTGCCCTCTGTCTCAGGAATTTGGTTACTAGTCGGATCTGCAGGCGGACTCCCACGAAGTACATTCATCCGCGCAAATGAATTCGCTGCCAACGGCAGAGTATTGTCTTCTTCCTCAAGCAACACACCATCCCTCAATTCATCGATCCGGGGCAAAGTGGTGTCTGCTTCGTCTGATTCCGGAGACTCTGAAAGTATGTCTCCTTTGGGGCCAGTGGTTTGCGGAGAAGACATTCCCATGTTAGGGTCTGCCCTCCCCTGACCCACCTCTTCTTCCTCTTCATATAAGAGATGATTCAATGGTTGCATGTGCGTGGTGGGGTCACCGTCCGATTTAGAGGGAGAATCCAAATACGGTAAAATTCCAGGCGGCAAGAGGGACATTCGCATCGAAGTGTCAGTACTTAAGCGTGGCTGGCCGTTCATTGTCACATCTTCATCAAAGAAGAGGCCACTTCCATTTGATCCATCAGAAATGGCGGCGTTAGAGTCGAGCATTGGAATTGAAATACTCTCATCCTGGTCCAGAGAAGCTGCGACGTCTTGCTGTGGTGAGTTGTCGGCAACCTCAATGATTTCTGGTGCCTCGGGTAAAGTTAGCGTATCAGTGTCGGCATCGTCGCCTTCTAATGGCTTGCCTGTTGCGTCGTGGAAACGCTCATCACCTGCACCAGAAAAGAATGTGTGCGAGTCAAGTCTCCTGGAACCTTTCTTCTTAGTTATATCGGCTTCAGGGGGGCACACTTCTTCATCGCGGTTGTACACTTTGATTTGCTGGCCACCGAACGAAACTTTGCGATTCGGTCGCTTTCCTGATGAGCGCCGGGACCTCTTGCTAGTACGCGGTGAATCCTTTGGCTTGTGCAGAGGAATTGCGAAGCTTTGAGCTTCCGCAGCATTCAATTCTGCAGCTGTCCGTTTGGTTCCAGTCTGTTCGACAACGCTCTTTGCAGGATCAGCCAGGACGCCATCCGCGCTGAAATTTCGCAGAGGGTCCGCAAGAGG
>JAUBNZ010001780.1:0-10486 GCA_032355485.1 Bonnemaisonia californica | reverse complement strand
CGTCAGTACCACGTACAGTGCGACAAGCGCATGCCGCTCGTCTTTCCAATCTCAGAGTGGCTAGCGGGCCGTTGGCCACTCCGTGCAGCGACTTGAAGCGACTACCCCGTGATGTGATTTAAAGGAAGTCTGCGAAGAGTAGGATGTAGTTTGTCAGCCATTCTGCTAGCCGTTTGCCCACTTCGAAGTCCTTTATCGTACCTTCGAACATATCCTTTGTCACATCTCGTAACGAACCCGAATCCAAGCTATCTATCCAATGATCGTTTAAAACTTCCAGCACAGCGAAGCGACTTGGCGGCGGTTATGTGCTTGAGGACGGTATACACTTCCAGCCTGGCAAACAACTGGAAGGTGAGGATGGTTTTTTGCACGCCTATGCCGAAGGGTACGATGACGGCAACCGTGCTGAAGAAAATAAAGATCTTACGTGCGTTGGGGTACTTGAGGTGCAAGGGAAAGATGATGGGTTGGGCACGAGTGCGTTGTTGGGGCGGGGGTAGCCGAGTGTGAGTAGAGATGTTGATATAAATGTTGCGGAGATGGAAGGAGGGGGATTGCAGATAGATGCAGTGTGGTTGCGGGTGTTTGAGCAGTGTTTGCGGTTGTTCGAAGGGAGATTACGGAGGGGGGTCGAAAAGGAGGCAGAGAGAAATGAAATCAGTGGGTTCGTGTAGATGTCTTGTCGAGGTGAATATAATTTATGATACACTCGTGGTGTTAAATTTGTGTATGGTATGTTGACGAATCATCCAAATGGGCTGGTGGTCGACGCGTCGAGGAATCCCAGAGGGGCACTGTTTTCTTGGAGGCAACGGTCTGTTTCCTACCTGCGGTAGTCGCTGTTTTTCTCGAGTCCTGCCGCAGCGGTAGTCGCTGGTGCGCGACTGCTCTGAAAAAATTCCTCCTTGCTGTACTTTAGGGGGCAGTGTCTCGCCACATTGCAAAACTGTATGCCAAGTCGACCAGCTGCACTGTATCCTATGGGAAGAGTGTTTGAAGCAACCTCTCTTCAAAACACAATATGATAGTTTTGACCAATTTACACATATTCCGGTAGAACAAAATATTTTACAGCGGCTTGAGAGTACACCCTTGCCTACCCTTGTGTATTGCGAGCAGATACCAAAGGGTACCAGGGGCACTGTTTACTAAGCTTGCTCCTGGCCCCGTAGAATGAAAGTGGAAGTGACCCGTGCAGGACACGCACAGCAAGAGACTGGAATTTACCCCCAAAAATTACGCCCCGACCTGTATTGCAATCTCGGATGACAGTCACAACAGTAAATAACCCAGGTAACCGGGGATCAGCTTCAGCAGCAGCAGCAGCAAAGCTGAATATCTAATGGCCACCTTGCCCGCACCTCTATTTCTAGTGTCGTTCGTAGATAAAATATTTAAATTATAAGTTACTTTTTATCATAACGTTTACAGTGCAGCCCGCTTGCCGGAAAAGTCCCCGGTCTTGGCCCCAGTCGCGGGCCGGCTTGCAATGGGTGCAAGCTCATGAGGTAGATGCGCGTGGGGTGCGGTGAAATGCGACAACATTACAGGCCCCAGGGCAGACATACGTAAGTGCTACAAGGGTTGTGCTGGCCAAAAATAGGGGCATAAAACCATGCATACGCTGCTTGTGATAGTTTATGCATCTGCCTCTTCCGTCCACAGGGACGAGGGAGCGGCGCTATCTATATACTCGACCGGCGGCGGTCCGGCGATCTCGGGAAGGGCCGTGGGTTCGCCCACGGCCCAATCAGAGCAGTCCAAGTGCGGGCACTGCGGCCCAAATCCAACGGGCCAAGTGCCTCGTTGTTCGCTTCCAGCGCAGCGCTGACCAGCCAATCAGCATTCAGTATTGTACTGTATTGCACGGCGCATTCCAGCGCTGCGTGCAACCTATAACACCGTCCCTCGGCGCTGTTCGCTCGCTTCTTCTTCGACAACCGCGAACCTCCCCCGACCGCGAACACCCCGATCCCTTGCGCGCCATCTCGAATTACGCGCCGATAGGGCGTTGCATCAGCGAGCCGAAGAGCCTGCCATCTATCCACCAGTCTTGCGCGTCTATCCATGCTACTTTCGGGAGTTGAATTCGTTTCCTTGAGGCATTATCGGGCTTTGGAAAACGACCCTACATCACCAACCTATTTCCCTAACAATCTTTTAGTGCATCCAAAGTCCCACCCTTCGTCTCTGATACTCGGTAAGTGATACTCTGCGGTCATCGCTTGCGCTTTTCGACACACAGCTTCTAACCTTCCACAGCTTCTATTCACCTACCCCCACGGACTCTGTCCGTCATACGGCCGACGAGACTGTTGCTCGCGCTGAAGTGGGGTATGGCTCTACGCGCCAAGGATTGCGGGAATGATCGAGTGCGGTGTAGCTTCAAGCCTTAGTGGTGGTAGCTCCATGCGGCGGTGACGGCAGATAAACGAACGGCGTCTGGCAACTTGAACCAACTGGACCTCGGAGCTATATTAGTAACCTGACCTTGGGACAACCGGGTCCTGTTGAACACCTCCGAGGAAAGGGACGGCGTGTTATGTGGTGTAAACCGTCCGGGCGCTTGCGCCCGGGGAGCATAACTTCGTGGACTCTGTTGTCACTTGTTGCTTGTGTGGCGTCTGCGGCGAGGCTGCACCAGCGCCAACGACAAGAAGGCATGTATCAAGGTCTCGTGCTGCGGTGCGACTGTGCGACGGAGCAAATTCTCTTCTTCATCAACCTGGGTCCTTTTCCTTCTTGCTTGCTCTACTTCACGTCTTCCTTAAGCTCAACGTCGTAAGCCTGGAGCCCTGCTCCATTGCGCATTTATGTTTGTTTGCCTTAGTACGGATAAAATTTCGCTGGGTCGCGCCGGGGACGGCACCGACGCTCAGGACAGAACCTGGAGCAGACATCCTGTGGGTTCTTCGTACTTCGCTGCAGTCTGGGTGGCAATCTCAAGTGAAAGCCTCTGCGCCGTCGGGTCTCGGCGTCTTCTTCGCTCCACGGGTGATGGGCCTCGCTCGTCAGCTAAACCATGTGTTGCGCCTTTCGATATTGACGTCTTCTTCGTGGGCGGCTGGCAGTTCCCGACTGCTGGCGTCTCCTGAACGCTGGCTCTATGATCGTTAGACATCTTATGCGGCTTCTTCAAGCTATTCTTGGATCTCTGCACCTTGCAATCGGCGTCTTATTCGTCGATTGCTACAAGCAACTCGACGGAGCCAGACTCACCCGGTCACCTGTAAAACCCTATCCGTAGGGAAAACCTCTTGGAACGAAACCCCTTTGGCCTGGCGGGAAAAAGGTCTAGGCAGTCTGTGTGAGTCTAGGCTTCAGCTCTTCCAACTCTGGTATTACGCACAAAAAAGGACGTTTACAAACAAGAAGACAAACAAGAAAACAGAGGAAAAGTGTACGATGTGAGGTGTCGCTGCGCTGCGCAATGAACTTACTCTAGTGTTGAGTTGGGATATGGACCGCGATGAAGCTTAGATGGTAACACAACTGAGTAACAGGGAGCGCCTTTGTGAGCATGTCGGCGGGCTGCTCTGCAGTCGGCGTGTGGGTGAGGTTGACGATTTCTCGGCGCAAAAGGTCACGAATGTGATGCACCTTCAACTCAATGTGTTTGTTCCGTTCCGACACTTGGGGGTTAGTCGCCAACGAAATGGCAGCCGTGTTGTCTGTGCGGATGATTGTCGGGGGAAACCGAGCCTCTGATTCGCAAGGCGTGATCGTAATCATCTCTTGAAACAACCTGTGCAGCCATGTTACGCTCTTTCCACACTTAGACAAGGCAACGTACTCTGCCTCTGCTGAACTTAGGCTCATAATAGACTGTCTCTTAGAATTCCAGTGGATCGGAGCGGCGTTGACGGTGACTATGAATCCAGTGGTTGACTTTCTTGTGTCGCGGCATCCAGCCCAGTCCGAGTCGCAATGTCCTGTGAGGGGCTCGCTGCAGTGTCTCAGGTAGAACAGGGCTACATCGATCGTTCCTGATAAGTACCTCACCAGTCTCTTAGCGAGGACAGAGTGTCGCTGCGACGGAGCATGCAATTGCCTTGCTAAAAATCTGGCAGCGAACGAGATGTCAGGGCGAGTGCACACGGCGGCGTACATCACGCCACCGATGAGGGAACGGTATTGAGCGTGTTCGGTGTTGGAAAGAGGAACGTCGTTCTCATGCAATGCAGTAAGGTCTGCGTTTGTCGGTGGTGGCGTCGGCTGCGGCTTGATATGAGAGAGGTTGAGGGCGGCAGTTAGATCTTGTATATACTTCCGTTGGTGCACGTATATGCCTGACGGCATTCTTAACATTTCCCATCCGATGAAGCACCGGATCGATCCCAAGAGCTTGACCTTGAATGTGGCGGAGAGTCGCTCCTTGACTTCTTCCATGAGGCGATGGGAGTTGGATTCCAGAGATATGTCGTCTACGACAATAACGAGAATTAAGAAACCGTATTATGTGCGTAGCAGATACATCCTGGCGTCGATGGAGGACTGCTTGAATCCCCAGGAGCAAACGGTGGCGTGTACAACGTTTCCCCAAATGTTCCCGGCTTCTCGGTGGCCATACAAGGACTTGACGACGAGAGCAACATGGCCGGATTTCTGCGGGATTCTGGAAGAGTTTGTCGGTTGCTCCATGATTACCGGCTTGTCGAGGTCGCCGTAAAAGTAGGCATTTGACACGTCTGCAACCTCGAGGATGAGGTCTTGTGCTGCGACCTTCGCGAAAAGCATGCGTAGAGTCTTATGACGAGCGACTGGAGCATAGAGGGAGTCAGGGTCCAAGTCGCGGTGTGTCTTTTGCATATCGCTTCGAAGGAAACACAAAGCCTTGTGGAGAACACTGACATCGGCACCTGGAGTTTAATTCACCTTGTACTGCCAAGTGAACGGTAGAGGTTTCATTCCCGGTTCGAATGGAATTAGCTCCCAAGTGCGACGGTCCAAAAGGGCGTTGAATTCCCTGTCAATAGCTTCTGCCCAAAGAGGGTGAGAACAAGCTTGACGAAAATTCCGGGGTAAACGCAGGTCCTTGGTCTTCGCCTTGAGGAAGATCGGTGTCTGAGCATACGCTGTGTACATGCATCGGGCCATGGATTCCTCCGTGTGCTCAGCTTGAGCTAGTTCATCGTTTCGTTCTTCAAACTCGCGCTTGCGAGAAAGATCTTCTAGGAGAGAGGCCATCGATGGCAGCCTCTCTTCGTCTCGGATAGCCGTGAAGTCGACGACCCTGCAGATGTTCACGGCCTGCTTTGAAGGGACGAAGAAGCGGTACAGCCTTTCACGGCCTTCTATTCCAACGAAGAAGGAGAATAGCTTTCGAGGTAATAGCTTCTTTCCCTTAACTGTATCGGACCTGTACTCGAATGCGTATCCAAGCTGACCAAACTTGAGCAAGTTCGAAAGGTTGGGCTTCGAACCATACCAGAGTGCATGGGGAATCTCCAGATCAATTCTTGTGTTAGGGAGTCTGTTGCCGAGCCAGTTTGCATGCGATAAGGCCTCAGCCCAAAGAGTGAGTGGCAACTTCGAAGCAAGTAGGAGCGTGCGGGCAACTTTCCAAAGCTCCTGAATCAGTCTTTCAGCTGCGCCGTTAGACTGACTTGCGTACGGAGGGGAGTATTCGAGGACCATTCCATGCTCAAGACTAAACCTCATTACGGCTGTGCTTGTGTTCTCTCCAGCACGATGCATCCTTACGCGGTACATCCGCAGGAGTTGCTCGTTTTCCACGAGGGCCTTGTAGGCGGTGAAAGCCTCATGGAACTCCGTGCGCTGTTTGAGGAAGTAAACTGCAGACATGCGTGTAGCGTCGTCCAGAAAAACGCACGCGTACTTGCTCAGCGCCAAGGATGGCGGATCGATGGGACCAGCGATTTCTGTGTGTGTTAACTCGAGCGGAAGGTGGGAGTTGTCGTTCACCGGATGAACTGGCGCTCGACGACTTGCTGCTTCAATGCAAGGGATACACTGGTGTGCCGAGACTTCTCTTGTGCTTACTTGCGGTACACCGATCTGTGCTCTGGAAGCTTCAACAAGTCTATCACGTCCTATATGCCCTTGTGCCTCGTGCCAGAAGACTGCACTCTGGTCGTGGACAGAGAGTTTGGCCGAAGTTGCCGACTCGGCCTTGTCCTGTGGAACGGGATACATTCCGTTGGTTACCAGACTCTTGAGCACTACTTCGCCAGACTTCTTGTCGATAAGGGCGAGGCCAGCGAAGTCGGTTTCTTCATCAATGATGACACGGAAGCCCAGCTGTGTCAAATTGGAGGCGGCAATCAATTTGTCGCTGAAGTTCGGAGCATGCTTCACCGCGACGTCGATTCCGTTCCTGCCGATAGAGATGTGAACGGTTCCTTCACCGACGATGATAGAAGAACCCTCGCATATTTCCGTACTGCTTGTCGGAAGCGATCTGTACGTCCTGAAAAGCGAGCGATCGTGGAAGAAGTGCTCATTTGCCGCACTGTCAATCCAAATTTCAGAAGACTTTGAGCGAGCTCCACGGGAAGCAAGCGACTTGTACCGTGTCATGAATCCTCTTGGATTCCATTCTCTATCCTGGCTTGTACCTCGATGATTGTCGGAGACTTCAGGACGCGAGGGGCCCCAGCGACGAGAGTCTGGTGGTGGAGGCGGAGCCCAATCTTGTACGCGGCGGTGAGATGGAGGCTGTCCTTGGAAACGTTCTTGGTCTCCTTGATGTCCGTCTTGTCGATATCCTCCTCTGCTTGATCCACGGGTTTGTGAAAACTGTCTGTAGCCGCCGCCACGGCCACGTCCTCGGCCTCGACCACGGCCTCGTCCACGGCTGCGTCTGCGATCCGCATCCTTCTCGCGACACTCATTTTCGAAGTGGCCTCGTTTTTCACAATACCAGCAAACGATGTTCTTCTTAGAGCGACGGTTGTTCGCCTTGTCGATAGCGGTCTTCCTTGCTCCTGGCGTCACAGGTCCCTGACTGTTCGGCTTGCTTTCCATTGCCTTCTTGGTACGGCGATCGATCTCGGCCTTAATTGTTGTGCAAACTGAGTCGTAGTCCATGTTCATTGCCCCAGCGACGGTGGCTATGTTGGTTAATGACTCCGGCAGAGACCGTAGGAGATGTCCAACCTTCTGGGGTCCAGGTATCGCTTCTCCAAGCGATGCGAGTTCGACGTAGATCTTCTCGAAATCTTGCAGGTGAGCTTGTATATCCTGCCCGTCCCTGTACTTCAGAGAGAACAGCTTGGATTCGAGGTTGAGCCTTGCTTGAATGTTGTCCTTCTGGTAGGTGTCATTGGGCATGATCCGAACTTCTTTAGCGGTAGCGGCTGAAGCCAGAAGCTCAGTGACTTCTGTCGTTGCATTCGTCCCAAGGTGGACCACAATGTGGTCACGAGCCTCACGGTCCTTCTTCTTCCAGCGGTTGACGGCGGTAGCAGACACTACGTTGGGATCCGGGGGATCGTTGACGATAAAGTCTTCTAGTTCTTCTCGGCGGAGGATCTCCCGGAGGAACACACACCATATCGGATAGTTGGAGCTGTCCTTGAGAGAAGGGATCAGCACCTTAGGGGTTGATGAGGCGCTCATCGTGAGCAGGAAGTTGATCAATGAATAGAGGTTCCTTTCTGAGATCGGGTTGAGTTCTTTTCAGCGGGTAACTCGAGCGATGCTTTCATGTGATAGTTTATGCATCTGCCTCTTCCGTCCACAGGGACGAGGGAGAGGCGCTATCTATATACTCGACCGGCGGCGGTCCGGCGATCTCGGGAGGGGCCGTGGGTTCGCCCACGGCCCAATCAGAGCAGTCCAAGTGCGGGCCCTGCGGCCCGGGTCCAACGGGCCAAGTGCCTCGTTGTTCGCTTCCAGCGCAGCGCCGAACAGCCAATCAGCATTCAGTATTGTACTGTATTGCACGGTGCGTGCAACCTATAAAATTCTCAACGAATCACCAACAAACAAATCATCAAACTTTTTTTCACCAGGGTCTCAACGCGTGGAATCCAGTGGAAATGCGAGTGCCGGACGTTGCCACTTCAAGAAGGATCCGTATATTCCAACTTACTTGGACACTTCAGTGCTGTGCATGGTCAAGAACTTGAGAAAGCTCGTATGTGCACGAACAAACAGACGGGGCCTCCCGCGGGTGATATACCGTGTGAAAGTCATCAACACTTACAGATGGATGAGCTACATTATCCATTGTCTGTATGTAGAGTTTGCTTCTACAGTACTAGGTTCATTACACTATTTTCAAGTGTTATTTCTGGAGTGTTAAGTTTCAGTGTCAAGGTATGCGGTATGCAGTGCATGCCTACCGAGTTGTCTCTCAGTAAGAGAGTGTTTGTTTTCAGCGCAGTACGTGGTTCGTACTGCGCTACATTATGCCAGCAGTCTTTGGTTTGATTTCCCTGACGTGGAAAATTGTTCTGGGAATACAGTGATACCACCACATTGTGGATGTTGATTATTGGTGCGTCTGTTGATTTTCTCGAGTTTGTCCAATCATACAGTACAGAATACGCACATTGTGCAAATTGTATGAACGCAAGGTCAGTTGGTGTGACATGATGTCACATGTTGTGCAAATGGTTGTGCCTTACAGTATCATGTTATTGGCTCGCCCAACGAAGGTGAGCAAATGCTCCGTTGTATGTACGTATGTACGTACAGAGATACGGAACTGCGTTCCTATCTGTTAAGGGGCCGCAATGTAGTTTAATCGAAAGGTGAAATAGTCTTAGGTACTGTATAAATAGTGCAATTGCAAATGTAAGTGTGCAAGGGACGAGGGAGAACAGAAGGAAAAAGCAGCAACTTCTCAACCAAACCTCATCCCCGGCATTTCGGCTGAATCATTTGCCTACGTCTACCTCCGTCCTCAACCAATCTTCGATTCTACGTGGTCCTGTTACTTCTCCCTTCCTTCGCGTTGACCCTTGTTACTTCGTACTCATAACACATAATCCTGAAGTTATGGGCCCAGCTGGCAAACATCCGCGAAGTTATTCCAGTGCCAACCACATGCATGAAAGGTGCTTACTTGAGGATGCTCTAGTACTCCGTCCTGGACAGGACCGGCAGAGTTAGCGCCTTGATGTACACTCCTGGGTGGAGTTCATCTCCAAACATGGTGCTGTCGGTGAGAAGAAGTCCTTGGCTACAGAAGCGACTCTAAGATAAGTTCTCCACAACTCTGTCCACCTCAGCTACCAGAAGGTCCTTTACCATGCTAGATACAGTGGCAGTCTGAACTTCGATGCTGACAAGTTTCGTCAGCGTGCTGTAGTCCAGAAAATAATTGATTTAATTGGAAAGGGCACTCCCCTGGAAAGTATAGATCGCTTGCTTTCAGCCTACGAGCAAGTGCACGTCTGTGTGCGAAATTTTATCGACTAAACGTCAAAATGCACAACCCGTTTCCGGGCCTGGCTTCAGAGTATATTTCTCTAGCTGGAGTGTCAGCCACGGAGCAGGAGTCTCAATTGATGGCTATGGTTATGCTTCAGAATGCGCGCCTTCCCAAGGACACACAAAATGCTGTAAAGCTCCAGCTGGTCACACAAAGCCAACAGAGAGCCCTATCATCTGTACCTAAACCTGTAACCGCCACTCAGCTGTTCTGTAAGTAGCTAGTGGATTCGTTGAAGAATCTTGGGGACTCAGTCACGGTGGGTAGTAGTATCACCGTCCAGGTTACGGAAGAAGGCAGCCCTGTTCCGATGCAGGGGTTTCTACGGTTGAGTGTTCATCGGTCGAAATAGCACTCAATCAGGCCACTGCAAAAGCGAATGAGTTGTTTTGTAAATTTTCTGCTATACCAGGGACCAGTACTGTTGACGGGAAAATGTGCCTCGACGACATGTTCAACGTTTTTCAGTCCTTGGACACCCCAGCAGTTGGTCGTCCTTCTTCGGCTGATAATACCTCAGAAAGTTTCAAAAAATATGATTTTAACCGTGCTATAACCAAAGCAACCCTCTTGGCGATGAAGGACTTGAAGCCTCCCTCTGACGCCCCGCAAATGAGTGCACGTGCAATTCTGGCTGAGCGAAAGAAGATCGGGTTGGGGAAGCTGTAAACGCAAAGGTCATTGGCAAAACAACGATGACTGTCCCAACAAAAAGTCCAGGACCGGTTCCCAGGAACCTGAGGGGCTAGGACCAGATGGAAATGACAACCCGGTTTTTCAGAGATAGAGTTAGGAATTGTCGTACTACTCACTCCTGAAGGCCAAGTGAGACAACAGAAATCCTTAGTCTTCCGGTAGACGGTCGGGGTGGTAAAGCGACTCCTCCAGATGGAGCCGAGTCAGGGGTCAACACTCGGTGTGTGGGAGACCAGAGATCTCAAACCCTGCATTAAGTGAGCTCTCGTAGCTGGTGCGGTGTGCTGAGCTACAGCAGCTAGGTGACTGGCCAACCTGTCGAATCAGGCAGGAAGACCTAAGGTGGTCGGATGTCCGCAACTCCTCTCCAACGGTGAGGAGGGC